>KZ807117.1:62132-75626 GCA_000696205.2 Oncopeltus fasciatus
CCATGGCACTGGACAGGTTTAAAGTGACAGTGTAGTTAACCCTTGAAACAACGGACACAGAGATGAGTCCTATTATTGATGATGGAAGTGTAGGAAGAAACTGTAATCTCGAGGAAGTAGGACTTTATAAGGCTGCAATGACAAAAACATTTTTTCTGATGTTTGCTCCAGTATGCAAAATAACTAGGTTAAGATAGATTTCTGGATGGCATAACTAAAGACATAAGTAATAAACAACTGAACTTATTTAAAAGAAAATATGACCTAAGATATTTGAGAGCAGAAATAGATTTTGTAATTCACATAATTTTTGATTGAGCTAACTATATCAATACAAGTTCCTCTTCAACATGGAATATTCTTCTATCTTTTGGTAGAAGAATATTCCATGTTGAAGAGGCTATGGCTGCCAGAAGGCCTCACCTGTCTTCTTAGTTAAGAAAAAATATTTGAAGCATTCAGAAACTTCACGAAGTCTTCAAAGAAAGGAAGTGACTCATTAACTTTTCTCTAATCAATATGTTACATCTAAATAATTAACAATGTCAGCTTCATGAAAATATTATTTATTAATCAAAATATGACCTTTGAACGACCTTCAATCAAGCTTGTTTTATTACTATTATGTTTACTCCCTTGTATGTCTTGAAAACATCTCTTTTGCGATAACATACATTTTAATTTTGCAGTAACTTTCAATTCACATACGTACATCAATGGCATAAAACTTTGATACACTGGAAAGTTGGTAGCAGAACATTTCATAGACACCACTCACCAGATCCTGTCCAGGAACCCCAGCATCCTAGTTAGAGAATACCTACTACTGCCGACCAATTAGCAACAGAAATTAAAAAACCCTAAATAATGCTGATAGCGAAGGAGAATATACTTAAAGTCAAAACTGGATACCGGCATTCTCTGATAGGAAGATCAACACAGCTACCAGTGATAACAGAAGCCAGATAAACCTCCGAACAGACTGATAAGAACCAAACAATGGAAAAGGCAGGCCTAAATCCAGATCCGATTCCCAGGCACATAACCACTGGACTTGTAGTCATTCTCCTTCTTTATTTAGTCATCAAGAAGCTATCACAGGATCTGCAAAAGCTTTAAAAACACTTTTTTGACACGGTCAAGGCTGGAAAAAGATTCTAAGAATATTTTTGGAGACTATGGAAGTCTACATGAACAATTCTTTTTCTTCATTACCACAGATAAAATAATGAGCAATAATTAATCCATTTGATTGCAAATAAAATATGTTTGACCCTTTTTAGCATTAAAAGATCTTAAAGAATTTTGGAAGGACTACAGGTAGGATGCCCTTAATGAGGTTACATACAACAGAATAACTTAAGTTTACATTGCTGACACATGGTTCAATTATGTATGTTTCTCTACTCCAAGCCTGCATCTATAATAAAAAATAAGTTATAAAAACCCCAAAAATGTACATTTAGTGAGTGGGAGCTGAACTGGGCAGTTATCCAGATCTGGCTGGGGTCCTCCTTCGATGAAGTCATCTCTCATAAGTTCTTTCATAATCAGATCTTCCTCTTCTTTGCTCGCTTTTACATCTGATCCCTGTGAAAAACCAGAAAATTAAAAATTCTTTGAAACTGACACTCAAGAGTGTTAACAATAAAATAAATTATAATTATAAATAAATAAGATATGTTCAAAATTATATACACCAATATATGTGGGTGTGTGTGTGTGTTCATGCATGTGTACATGAGTGTTTGTGTGGAAGGGAAATTTTTTTTTTTAACTTTTATTTATTTATTAAATTTCTGTTAATTAGATTACAATGAAGAACAAAATAAAAAATAACATTCAATGACCATTGCAAGAGGAGAGAAGGTGACTCTCACATTACAAACTCTGTTCCCAAGAAGTCATGAGGCCATCTTTGTTTGAGTCGAGAGAGAGGGTTGTAGGGGGTTAGAATTGGAGGACAGGGTTCGTGCTAATGGATTAGGATGATATAGAGGTTGACTGTGGGAAAGGGTGAAGTGGGAGGAAATGAGGTATTGAACAAAAGGTATATTAAAATCATGGTGAAGGGAGGTATTGGATATTTAATAGGGAGCATTAACGATTATTCTGAGTGTTTTGGAATGAAAAGACTGGATTCTTTGAATGTTGTAAGGATTGGAGGCACCCAAACCTAAACCTAGATTGGTATTAATAAGGTCTTGTAGAGTGTCAGTTTGTTTTTTATTATAAGATTGGAGTTCTTGTTCTTGTATCTGAATAAGACTTTTTGTCGGCAATTGAGTTACTGTCTTTTAATTTTAATATGTTTGCCCCATGTGAGTCGTGAGACAAGATGGTATCTCAGGTAACAAACAGAATTTGAATGTGCTAAAGGAACATTGTTAAATTTAACAATTTTAGGAAAGTCTTTTTTCTGCAATTGGAAATTAACTTGAACGCATTTTGCTTCATTGATTTTTATTCTCCATTTGCCACACCGTTGTTTGATATTTTTGAGATGACCTTGTAGGTTTTTAGAAGTAATTTTAGGATCGGGGTGGGAAGAAAGGATAGCCTTGTCATCTGCAAATAGAGCAAAGTGGGTACTTGGATGGGTAAGAATGTCAGCAATGTATAGAATGAAAAGGATGGGCCTAAGCACACCACCTTGAAGTACTCCCGCTTCTACTAGGTAGATTTTGGAATTATCTAATCTTTGCCGAACCCTAAAGAAGCGGATGGATAAGGAAGACTTAAGGATTAGATAAGAGTAAATAATAGTATAAGGAAGTATGGATTTCAGTTTAAACAAAGGACCACTGTGCCAGACTCTTATCAAATGCTTGAGATACATTTAAAAAAAAAAAAGCACCTGGGAAAAAAAGTACTCAATGGGCATAAGGGAATAGGAAATGTAGTCTATGTCTCAAAACTCTTTTTGGACAGTAGAATGCTTATATCAGAAACCGAACTGATGATTTGGGAGGATATTCAAGAGTTCAATGGAAAGTATCATTCTTTTTTACAGCATTTTTCAAAAACCTTTGAATGTGTAGGAAGGAGACTTGTAGGACGATAGGATAATAGACTATTTTATGGTTTTCCAGGTTCAGGAAATAGTATTATATCAGAATATTTTCAGAGGAGAGAGAAGTGGGTAATTCAGAAAATGCAATTATAAATATAGATCAAGAACACAATTGCCGTCTAAGGAAGATTATGGAGAATTTGGCCAGGGATTAAATCATATCCCAGTGATTTGAGCTCAGATGAGAGATTATATACTTGACCTTGGAAGATGTTACTGCCTTGAGTGGCAAGGACATGGCTCTGCAATGGGTCTGTGGAGTGGCATGTCCAGAAACTTCTGTCTCCATGGCACTGGACAGGTTTAAAGAATCTAAATAAGGAGTTAATGTTTGTTTGAGGTGCTGGGCAAACATTTTGGCCTTGTCTTTGTCAGAAGAGGCCCAGGAACCACCTCCTCGATGCAAGGGAGTAGAAGCTCCATGACTCTTAAGGATTCTGCGAGTAGCAACAAGATGTCCAACAATCCATAGGGATTTGTCTCCTGCTGAGAGGGTAGACAGATGAGCATTAAAGGCCTCATTTCTTTAAGACCTATTAACTTCTTCTTCTTATGAATCTGGAAATAGGATTCTTTGTGAACTCTGTCTATATATTTGAAACAATGCCCTTGAACGGCCAAGCTATGATGAGCTTTTTAAGCGAATATGGGAGTGGTTATTGGGACTCAGAAGAATATTTAGTAAATTTTGGTTTGGGATTAGCCATCCGTATGCATTGCTGAAGGTTTATGGTAAAGGAATATACCATCCAACTCATCTGAGGTCTTCAGAGATCAAGTGACTCTTCTGTGAGAATTCTGAACAAAGGCCAGTGGACTGGGTAATTAATGAGAAGGGGGACAATTTTTTTAGAATAGAAGCCCAGGGCAATGTTAGGAAAACTCTGCTATGGTTAGAATAAAGCTCATTTGCGGTCGAAGCAGAATGATGAAGAGGAATAAGGTTTTTGTAAATAAAGAAGTCGAGGATTTCAGGAAGGGGGTTCACATTAGAGGGCCAATTATGTGAACGACTAATTGTGGTGATGTTTTTGGATAAAAGTAAAATTAACATTCATTATTATTGATAATTTTAAAATTGGATTTCATTGGTAACGGATTTCATAAAATCACTTGAAAATGTAGATTTCATATAATTCACACAAAATTATAGCATGTGTTATCCTATTGTATTTTAAGCTAGTTTATTTATATAATAGGTGTCATATTTTTACTTTCTGTTCTTTTACATTCTTTTTTAAGACAACTTATCCAACCTCTTCTTTAAGGTTCGGCAAAGATTAGATAATTCCAATTTCTACCTAGTAAAAGTGGGAGTTGCTCATGTTAGTGAACTTGGGCCCATCCTTTTCATTGCTGACATTCCTACCCATCAAATTACCCACTTTGCTCTATTTGCAAACGACAAGGCTTTCCTATCTTCCTATTCCTAAAACTACTTCTAAAATCCTCCTACAAAGTCATATAAAAAATATCAAACAATGGTGTGGCAAATGGAGATTAAAAATCAATGAAACAAAATGCGTTCAAGTAAATTCCCAATAGCGGAAAAAATACTTTTCTGAAATTGTGAAATTTAACAATATATCTTTACCACATACAAATTGCATTCCTGAGGTTCCATCTTGACTCTCACATAGGGCGATCATACTAAAGTTAAAAGACAAGAACTCAATGGGCTCCTATACAGAAACATGAATAAGAGTTTTAATCTTATGATAGAAAACAAACTGAAGCTCTACGAGACCTTACTACGACCAATCTGGACAAACAGTAGAAATTTGGAGTGGCTTGACGCCTTTCAACATCCAAAGAATCCAGTCTTTTCAATCCAAAACCCTCAGAATAATCTCAAATGCTCCCTATATGTATCAGATACTTCATCACAATTTTAAATCACTCTTTTCCACAGTCAACTGTCACATCATCCTAATCCATAAGCACAGACCATGTCCTCCAACTCCTGCCCCTGTAACCCTTCCCGTTGCCTCTAAGATAGTTCTGTAATCTCCTGGGAACATAATCTGTAAAATTTATTTTCTACTATTTTGTAATATAATATTAAATAAGTAAAACAAATAAATAAATAAAAATAAATCACCTGTTTTTTACAAAATATTATTAGAAATTGGAGATGTACTTTTTATCCCATGACTTTCATGATAAATTAACAGAATAAAATCATTAGAGTATTTATAGTGTCCAAATTTCTAAGTATACAGGTAATATGGTTTAAGTGTTATTCAAAAAGCCAGTGAGAGTCCAATTTAAAGATTGTAAAACAATCTTTTGTAAGTTCCTTACCTTGAGATTTTGTGCGAGTTTTAATTTTGGTGTTGAAGTTCCTCCAGACTCATGAGAAGAAGACCACCGGCCAGATCTAGCCTTTACCTGGGGAGCCAGCCCTTCAGAGAAGATCCCACTAGCTTGAACATATCCTCTTTTAGGGCGAGTAGTAGTCCGACCTCTCTTCCCACCAGTTTGAGGCCCTCTTGCTCGTGGCTCATCACTAGCTCCACTCTCATTGCTCCTGAACAAGTAAAATATATAAATAAAATAAATTCTGCTACTTGATAACACTAATCTACTGAAAAAAAAAATAGTTAATAGCATTGTTAGTGACAGAAATGTAAATTTTCATATTTAATAATCGGGAGTGAAGAGTCAAATGAAGGTAGAAAATTAGTACAGATTCTTTAATATTTGTATTTATTATTGTTGAAAACTTAAAAAAAATAATCTATTTTTTAAAGCCCAAGCATATAGTCAAAATAAGAATCTTCCAGGATGTGTCTGTCCTCTACTTGTTAAGGGCAGACTGCATATTGGAAAGGACCTTTCTTGGATATTTGTCTGTACTTTCAGAATGGACCTCAGATTTTAAAAGATTGGGGAAATAAGAAATAATTAAAAGAACTAGTTATAATTTTTTACATCTATGAAAATTTTTATATTTTAGGAAAGAATTGTTTTATATTTAGGCTTTAAGATAATATAATACTAAAACAAAAATAAAGTTATTATAAATGAGCTGTAAATGGATGTAAAAGAAACAAATAAGTTTAAAATTATATAGGACTTAAGAAATACATTGTATATGTGACTAGATAAAATAAGATAAAAGTACAATGGACACTAGCAATCTGAATTAAAAGTAAAAAAAACAAAAAACAGAAGAAATAAAAATGCAAAGTTTTCTTACAATAACTAATAACCTGGTAATTATAAGCATAAAAACCTTTAATTAGGACTTGATTTGAATGAAAGAACAAAAACTTGGTAAAAGAAAATATATTAAGTACTCATATCAATCAACAACTTAAGAATCTAAATGAATCTGATGAATATAGAGAATTGGTGATGTTGGGGATACACAGGTCCAGAGAAGACTTGAGAAGAGAGAATAGTGACAAAAGTATTGTTACCTTGAATAAAAGGCTTGAAAAATACGTCAATGGCACTGAAGCTGAATTGAGATAGAAAGAATGGCATTATACCAAATAGGCTAAGAGCATTATGTCTCTTATCAAAATTAAATTCTTGCAACTTTTGTCAATCTTATCATTCCTAATTTTGAAGGTACAGCAGTTTACAATTCCAGTTACGTATGATTGTTGGCAAGGTCATTCAGATCTTCCTTCAAAATAAAAAATCTGAAGGACTGTACACAGATTCTAAGGCAGTTGATTGTTATGCCAGAAGGCACATCACTAATCTCAGCATTCTTTTTAAATAAGTTTTTTGAAAGTATCACTGCTGCCTCAACTTATTTCCACAGCCAATTTTTTATATATACTTATTGCCAAAGGGATTAATGTCTGTTCTTAAAACCAAAGGCACTCATTGTCTGGCATTTTATGTCTTACTGGGATTTATATTTTCTAATAAACCTAAATTAATTTCTAAAACCTATTGAAGTATAAATGTATTCAATTCTGTGAAATCAACACAAAGATGAATAGACATATTCTTTATGAGTTCCATTACTATCAACGAACACCATTCGACTTGTCCTGGTGGATTGAAATTTTAGATTTTTTATAAATCATTTTCCTCATATTGAATAACACTTCAAGGTAGTTTTTGTTTGAGATTAATTTCCCAAACTGATAAAAGGATCCCAAATTATATGGATATATATGCTGCAACTTCACTTGAAAGGTGTACTGTTCATGTTAGCCGAAGGGGAATGTATATAACAAACAACATTTATCTTACCCACTACCTTGCCCTAAAAGGAGAGAGGGCACTTTCTATGAAAAGTTGAAAATTTATTATGTAACATGAAGGTAGGACTGTGATCTAGGATTATCTCCCTTTGGAAAACATTCATCAGTAAGAGAGGCAAATATGCTCTTTGAGTTAAGTAGCCATCTACATATCAGCCACTTACACACAAATGGGGCTTCTATTAATTTATTAAAACAAAAAAAGGACTTATTTCTAAATCTCTTTTCCCCTAAAACATTATTGATTCTAAGAAGCATGATAACTGCTAATATTTTTAATATACAATGCACAAACAATAGTTTATATAAAATAATAACCTAAAAAATGAAAACATTCAAAATTCCTAGAAAATATCCTATAATGAAATATCATAAGTCTCAAGCAATAAACAAAAGTAAAAATGTGTAAATTTGCAACAAAACAAAGAATAACTAAACTAGCATGAGTAAAGGTGTATAATGCCCAAACTAAATTAAGAGTATATATATAGATAAATACTGACTGAATAATCAATTTTTTTTAATTATGAAAAAAAAATAGAAGTTAATATAAGTATAAGGTTTTTAATAAAAAAAACTTACTCATTCGGTTTTCGTCTTTGAACGTTTAAATTAGGAACGAACACTTTTTTAGTCCTTGGTTCACTTAAAGGGTTAGTAAACTGGGAGAGATTTAAATCCCTTGGAGTCTTAAATGAAGGTAATCTTTTAAATGTATTTTCCGTTTTCACTGAACCGGGCAAATTCTGTTGCTTCGCCATTTCACTCTCATAACCTACAAGCTGAAAGGTACTATAACCTTTTGCAAAGAGGCTGCAACAAGTAGAATGGAAAGAATAATTTAATACTTTAATATTTTTATAAAAAGAAGCTGATGCAATAATTTAAATTTGTTTTACTTTAATCAAAATTCCTGATCGGTATTGTGGGATATTATTTGGCAAAGTGAACTGATAATGGAATGTTAGAGGGAGTACATCAAGGAACTGCTGGATGGATTACATGTAAGTGATAATCAAGACCTCAACAGAAGATTAGTTTATTTGGAAATAAAATGTTTACATATATGAAAAGGAACTTTCTAAGGTGAAGCTTAGAAATTCAGCAGGCATAGATGAAGGGACCCCATAAATGATTAATGAACTGGGGTGAAGCTATACAATTATAAGGAATAAAAACTATTATACTCTACTCTATAAGAATTATATTTAATTAAAGCTGTGTGCTTTTGAGGCTCAATGTCTCATCCTCAGAGCCCAGGAATCTTTCAGACTAGTAATGGATAGACATTAGTAGACTCTCGTCTGAACGATTTCTGGTCTCTATAAATAATGAAGAACATTTTGACAGCTTTGAACTAACANAATACTTTAATATTTTTATAAAAAGAAGCTGATGCAATAATTTAAATTTGTTTTACTTTAATCAAAATAATTTTTTTGAATTCTTGATAGTTTTCAGTAATAGAGTTAAAGATAAAATAAATTAATATTTTTTCACTATAATTGTTTCTTCTTTGGTCTGTATATATACCTTATAAAGCTGTAGACAGACATATGTTTTCCAAGACACCTTAATATCATCATTTAAATAAGACATGATGGGTGATCTTACTCAGTGGGTTATATCAGAACTTTCTTCACTTCTTCATTTTCCAGTTACGGAAGATATGGCTAGGTGATTTTTCTTACTCTAAATTCGTCGAATCTGTTATTATTCATTATTTTAAGCTTTTCTCATTCTTTGGTTTCAGATGTATTCTTATGATAGAATCTAATCGTGATTTAGAAGATTATATGAAAACTCTTGTAGATTATTCTAACCCAGCCCATCAAAAGTTCATTAAAGAGCTTTTAAGAAGAAAACCTTTATGTCAGTACTTTACAGTGTTTATGCTATTTGAAGAAAACAACAATTTACGATGTTATATCTATGTTTTAGGTAACAGCCATGGATACAAAAAGAGTGAATTAGACAATTATGTTGATCCTTCAGAGAAAAAAGAGAAGAAAAAAGTTAAAGGAAAGAATGATGGCAAAAAAACTAACCAATCAGTTTGTATTATCAATTTATTATGATTTTCTTATAACTAATTTTAAATAGTTATTGTTATCAAGTTGTTCATAGTTAATAACAATTAATCCCTGGCATATTAATGGATGGTATGACACACACCGAGAGATCACCGAGAAAGGTTTAAGGCCACATCACAGACTGCAGAACTGAACTGAAAGGCACCCAAGAGACTAGTTTTTTACCAAACATCAGGACTTGCAACCTGGTCCCTGATATAGCTAACATTGTTAAAAGAGCTGCTTGACACTGTTCTCCCACACTTTACCTATGACATCATCTTTATGAAGAAATATATTGATGATCTTGTACTTTTCCTCAATCCCACAGATCTTAGAATTGTTTGTCTCCTGCACCCCCATCTCAAATTCACTATTGAATATGACTCCAATAGCCATCTCCCTTTCCTATATTTACTCCTCATCTGACAATCTGATGGCCAGATTTTAACTATGTACAAACCAACCTATTGTGACTGCTTTCTTCACTTCCATTTCTCCTATCCCCTTTTCATAATTATTAGCGTCGCCAAAAACTTGATACAGTGATCCTTATCTCTATTTGACCCTTCCTTTCACCAAACTACCTCTGCATGTATAACAAAAGTCCTTTCCCAGAATGGTTTTCCCTCTCTCCTAATTAACAACCTAATATCTAAATTTTCCAATCTCTACGACAATCACGTCTCTTCTTCCTCTTCTCTCACCTCACCTTCTCCTAATACCTCTTTATCCTACATTCCTCTCCTCACAGATAGAATAAAAAATACCTCAAGTCCAACTTGCAGAACCTTTATTTTGGTTAATATAACATCCACACCAATAATAAATTACTACAATTTTATACTTTTCTGAAAGATCCTATAACTATTTCCCAGCAGTCTAATGTTGTATATCTAATTCCATGTTTAGATAAAAAAATTTCGGCTTCATATATTGGCCAAACAAAGGACCATCATAATAAAAGATCTTTACTATAAAGATTAAAACAACATCAATACTGCACTAAGAATTGTGATATAAGTTCTTTGGACCTCTCTCTCAAGCTATTGGCTAAAATCACACACCAGCTTTTAATCAAGCTTCTTTCCTGGCCTCTGAGCCTTTCCTTAATTACAAACATTAATCTCAATCCTATTGCTATTAATGATAGGTAGGATAAAGATAACATTTCTTCAGCATATTGCAATATTTTTCATATAATTCAATGGGAAAATTCCAGTAAACAATCTTGCATCAGTCTCTCCAACTTTATTCTATAGAGATTAACCCTGTCAATATTACCTATCTTTAATGTTTGCCAACTAACCCCCTCCTATCACCTGTCACCGGGTGTCTCTCAGTTTAGTTCTGCAATCAGATTTATGTGACCTTAAACCACCTTCGGAGATCTTCCCATGCATCGTTATCAGTACATATAAAGTTGTTTAAATTTTCATATTTGTTTATATGTACCGATTTTCATATTCATTTGTAACTTATATGTCTGTTCATTCCAATCTATAATTTTTAGAAATGTATTGTATTTCAGCCCTGATGATGAATTACAAGTTAAGTCAAAACAGATATAATAAAATTAAATAATTACCAAATAATTTTGGAGTATTTTATTCTTCTCATTCTGGCCAAAACCCTGATTAATTTATTATACGTAGTTCAATGACTATTTATTGGTTATGCATTTGTGTAATGCTAAGAAAAATAAATGTTTACTTATTTCCGCTTGCTAAGTATTTATTTGTCCTACTTAATCAGTTTTATTTATCTGTGTTTGACAACCACTCTGTCATTGGAATAGTCATAATAAGGACATACTGAAGAAACTTTGGTTAAGTAATCTACCTCATTGGATCCGAGCAATCCTTATTTTCACCAATTCATAGATATAGAGAAGCTATTATATATATCAGTATGTGCTCTAGCATTCACAATTTTTAAAATAAAGAAACTAAACTTGGTATTTAGACTTTTTTTTATTTTGTTTGAAAATCGTTGGATGAGCTTATTGATGGCTGAAATCGATGAAGGGTGGGGAGAGGTTTAGAGAGAGAGCAACATTTAAGATCATTATTATTAGCGTTACTATAAAAGTTATTTAACATAATTTGTTTGTAATGTAATAATTTAATATTTATATCCAATCCATTTTCAATAAAAATACATATGAAGGAAAACATTCCTTATTTTAAAAATACAGAAACCGACTGGTATTTAAGCTTTAAATTCCATAGGGTTGAATTCATTTTTTATTTAAATCAGAGAAAGGGGATTTGTGGGAGACCAAAATTTATAAATATATCTTGTTATAATTATTTCCATAAAAATAAAATTTAATTTTCTAGCATATATGTTCTATAACATTTATTAGAAAAAAACTTAATAAGATAGATATTTATGAATGTAACTATGAACTCTAACTCTTTTCTTCTAAATATTCCAGAGCCAGCCATAGTGATCTTATTTTTTATACTCAATGCCCCCTTCATCTTGTAGGATGAGATTACTCTTATTTATGTCCATCTTTAATGAAACATGGAAAACCTTCTTAGTTTTTGTAGCTCCTGCTTGGCAAACTTAAGAAATATATATTGTCTGTTTTCTCTCTAGTGTTCCTCATTTTTAAAATATTTTATTTTCAGGATGACCATGGGAAAAAGAAGAACAAATTTGTTAATCTTTTTACTGCAGATGATGTTATTCTTCTCAAAGGTATAAAACCCAGTCTTTATTTTAGAAATAAAATTGAATTTTATGCTTCTGCTTAAAAGTGGCTGGTAATCAGCTTTAATTTCAAATATTTCTGCTATATGAGAAATACATATTTTTTTATAATTTCAAGCTAAACCCCCACCCCACCACCAAAAAAAAAATTCAATTTTTTCAAAGATGTGTGAAATTAGTGAAAAATTTTCACAACTTTCACTGCTCAAATAATTTATTTTTAGCAACACAAAGCACTTTCAATGCCATAACCAATGGCTCTATCTCCACTGACTGGTATACCAAGCACACATACTCAGGTCGTCTCCTCCACTTCAACTCATCTCACCCTCATCATCAAAAAAAGAATATGGCCAAAAACCTCATCTACAGAGCACTAACACTCTCTGACAAGACATTCCACAGAAAAAATATTAAACGTGTTACTGACATCCTCCTGTCCAATGGTTTTCCAAGGTGTTCAAAGCTGTTTTGTGTGACTTCTATACTTCCTCATTGGTCTCGTCTTCTTCACTTTCATTTTGCTCTTCTTTGTTTCCCATTTACTTAATTAATTCTAATAATTAGCAATATTTAAAAATAATATTTTTAGTAAAACACTTACCTTCAAAAACATATTTGTCTTATAATATAATAAACATTAAATAAGTCTCTCTAAATATGGAAATCTAACTTCCAATTTCTGGATCCTCAGTAAAAATTAATTGAAATGATCTACTTGTGACCGACAGCCACAGATGGGAGTATATTGTAAAATTAGATGTTTGTCAAAATTTTATATCTGTCAATTAATTTTCTTTTGTTTATTTTTTCAGGACGACATCTATGTAATTGTCAAGCCAGTAAACATGGACTCATTAATAACTGCCTCAAGTGTGGAAGAATTGTTTGTGAACAAGAAGGCTCAGGTCCTTGCCTTTTCTGTTCTCGACCGGTAATAAGAACAATTTTTTGTAAAAATTATTCATATTAATTGATAAATTTTGCTTATTTATAATTTTTTAAAAGGTGTATTCCAGACAAGAACTTGAAAAGAACCCACAACTTTCAAAACTTACTCAGGGTGATGACCCTTCTTTGAATTCAGCTGTACAGCTTCGAGATAAACTCCTAGAATATGACAAAGCAAGGTATTTACTTTGATATATTCATATCAAGTCATTATAAGTTTTTAAAGTTATTAGTGGAAAACTTTTTTTTTTATTGTAACAAAAATGAAAAAAATAGAATAAATACAATTTTTATGTCTAGAACTAGTTGAATAAATAATAATTGCACACTTTCAAACAATAAAATTCAAATTTTACTCAATTAGATATGGGTATCCTTTGACTTTTTGGACCTTATTAACCTTTGCAAGTACATATGAGGAAATGGCCTTAGTAATTTTTTTTTTTTT
>KZ807117.1:75861-94929 GCA_000696205.2 Oncopeltus fasciatus
CAATAAAACAAATAAATGGTCATCACTGTGCAGGGAGAAGGGGCCCATCGACCCCACTCCCAGTAGTAATAATATTTATGTTTTTTATTATAAAAAAAAAATTCATTACATTAATATTTACTTAATCAAAATTCCTGATCGGTATTGTGGGATATTATTTGGCAAAGTGAACTGATAATGGAATGTTAGAGGGAGTACATCAAGGAACTGCTGGATGGATTACATGTAAGTGATAATCAAGACCTCAACAGAAGATTAGTTTATTTGGAAATAAAATGTTTACATATGGGAAAAGGAACTTTCTAAGGTGAAGCTTAGAAATTCAGAAGGCATAGATGAAGGGACCTCATAAATGATTAATGAACTGGGGTGAAGCTATACAATTATAAGGAATAAAAACTATTATACTCTACTCTATAAGAATTATATTTAATTAAAGCTGTGTGCTTTTGAGGCTCAATGTCTCATCCTCAGAGCCCAGGAATCTTTCAGACTAGTAATGGATAGACATTAGTAGACTCTCGTCTGAACGATTTCTGGTCTCTATAAATAATGAAGAACATTTTGACAGCTTTGACCTAACAGTTACTTCAGTGTAGTTTCTTTTTTTCCTAAATATTATTTAACTGTATTGAAAACAGCCTGAAAAATCTAAATCATAACTCCCTTTCAAAACTTTAATTACTTTTCAAAACATTTAATCCAAAATTAAAAAAAAACAAAACAATTGCTGCAAATTATTCTACAAAAGTTTATTTACTTAAATGGGATGTCGGTTGATCGTTGATAATCAGAAGAAGGAGATAGTCGGGGTTAGATCAAAGGAACTTTTCCCTTTGTCAAAGGAAAAGTTCCTTTGATCAAACTCCAACTATCTCCTCCTCCTTTATTTACTTAAATTTAAAAAATAAACTGGAGAAATTTACAAATCTGATATTTTGCTGTTCGCTGGCTACATTTTACATTATAAGTAAATTTGTTCATCATAAATAAATTTTAT
Source organism: Oncopeltus fasciatus (assembly GCA_000696205.2). Classification (NCBI taxonomy): domain Eukaryota; kingdom Metazoa; phylum Arthropoda; class Insecta; order Hemiptera; family Lygaeidae; genus Oncopeltus; species Oncopeltus fasciatus. Next base: position 76,862 of record KZ807117.1, read on the forward strand.
TAAAAATAAACCCTTTAATTATTAAACCGTTTAACTTTTATGAGTTTTATAAATTGTTATTCTCTTTTTATGGAATATTTATGTTTTTATCAATTTTAATTTTAAAAATTAGCTTACTAAATTTAATTTATTCAAGGTAAGAAAAAAAGTAACACTGTTCTAAGAAATATATTATTTAAAAACATTCACGCATACGTACAAATACATACATACACATACTCCACATGGCATACCCTGCAGAAACCCTTTTAGGCATACAACTGAAAAGAGATATCAGATATAGTCAGATATTTGCTGCCTATGCTTTATCAGTCATCTTCTTGAGTCTTGGCCAGTTTTTATCATTTCTTTAGTTTATCTTTTAACTGACTGGACATCAGCTATTGAAGAATATTAAATAAATTTTAGAACTTTAAATTTATTCGTTTTTATTTTCTTATTTTATAGTGAGATGCGCACCAGAGTTATAGATGATGAAAGTGATTATTTCTCAACTAGCTCAGTATGGCTTTCTAAAGAAGCTAGGGAAGAACTTCAAAGAAAAGAAGAAGAACACCTGAAGCTGAAACACTCTCGAGCAAGAAATCTTGTTCTAGATTTTACAGGTCAATATCATTTTTATTCAACTTTAAAGTTATTTATGTTTGATTGTTTTTTTTATTTGGGTGAATTTGAAGAAAGGAAGGAAAGGAATCCTCATTAAGGATGTTCACATAATAGATTTTTTTTTAAATATTTTTCTGTATCTATGTACTAGATACCAAAAGAATTTAAAGTCAATAATACATATATAAAATATGACAATACTCAATTAGCTATAGCTTTCTAAATTCTAACTTAAATTTGGTGTATATCTTTTGTATTAAAAAAAATTCACTAGAAAATTCTCGTTTCATTGTTAAGCAAATTTGTACCAATAAGAGTGGGAAGTAACTGAAATGTCAAGTGCAACTGCAACTGAAAAAGCCTCTCTCTCTCTTTTTTTTTTTTTTTTGCTAAAGAGGTGGAATATTTAGTTTGTAGTAATGTATCTCAGGAGGCCTGATTTATTTAAAGAAATATGAAATATTTTATTGGTTCTTCATTTTTGGTTTCCATCTCAGCAATGTTTTGAAGGGGCTGATATAGGTTTGAGTTGTGAAAGGTGATTGGTTCTTATTTCCCTCTGTCATTACATTGGAGTAGGGTTGGAGATTTTCTCCTTGATAGGTGCTGGGTCGTGGTTATATTTGGATTTCTTCTTTCTTAGACGGAATACTATTCTAATACTACTAATATTACTGGCGGAATGCCACCTAATATCTTCAAGATGGGCCATGAGTGCACCACACCTCCCTTTTTTTCCTCCCCTAGCAATCACTTGGTGATAATAATTGCCTCCCAGGCAGACTGATAAAGATACACTATGGGAGCCTCTTCTCCTTCCTACCTTACTGGTATTTTTCCTTCCAATGAGAGTATATGATAAGAAATTAATGATTTATATAGTATTATATTTCCTAGCTCTATTTCTATGTCTAAAACCAAGTATTAAACTTATAGCAATAGATTTATTTTAGACACTTGACAGCCATTATCATTCAAATTGTATTTAGTTCAGTTAAAATAAACATTCATCAGTGAAAATAAGAAAATAATAACTAATTTATTTTTAATATAAATTTTAGGCACTTTACGGATAATTAAGAAATACAAATCAAAAACTAAAAGAAAATATAAACCAGGGAACTATTAGGGAAGTTATAGATGCTTTTAAAAAGGCTATTGCTTAAACATACTAGAAACATTTCTAATTCATTTTAAATTTTCAACAATATCCAATTGTTTTCTGAATTGTCATTTTGTTCTGATATTTACATACTTCCTGTGTAATAAAAATTGGAAGTAAAATTGGAGTCAGGAATAGTGAGATTTTTCAGAAAATGAATGAAAAAATTATAATTTGATTTTTTAATGCCTATATTTTAGCTAGTAAACTATTATCTGGACTGTGATAAAGGAAGTTCAAACCTATAGTTTTCTCTAATAATTTATAGCATCCATTCCCACAGAAATGGAAATGTTTTAAATTTTTGAAAATGAAATTTTACTTACTAATGTGTGTTTTAAAAAATTCTGAGTGATATTTTAATTTACTAGAATATTTTTTGTGAATAGTATATACTAATTTTATTTACTTGTACTTTAGTGTTTTATATTTTCATACTTTAGGTAGGAGAATAATTGATGATGAATTTAAAAAATTAAACTTGGAAACCAGGTTACTCGAAGATGCCCAAGATATTTTAGAGAGTTCAGCAGGTGGAGGTTATCCAGAAAATGATAATCTTGATCCTAAATCAACTTTTGACATTGAACCTTTGGTAAGATTTTCTTAAGAAATTTATAATTTACAACATGAAAAAAAAAAGTAATTTCCTTGGTATCAAATCATTCCAATTTTCTGTTGTATAATTTTTTCTAAAAATGATAATTTTTTCTCCCATTATCTTCTATACTATGTGAATATTTATTCTTTCTGCCAGTTTTTCATCCAAACTTAAAATGAAGAGTTGTAAATTATTTGTTTCAGAAAATATATTTTAGCAGCAAAAATTAAAGTTATACTTAGTAAATGATATTAAAGTTGTGAGTGTCCCATAAAATTAAAAAATAAATGTTACTTTTATTCATTATTCTTTTATATCTTTTTATTGAAGCCAGATTCATTGATCTAGTTATGAAGTGGATTTTCTATATAAATACAAAGTAAACCCTCTTAACCAGTCTAAACTGTACATTTATTTCACACACATACTATTATAATTTATTGAAAAAAGTGATTAATATTTATTATTCATATTATTAAATAACAAATGCAAGTTACTACCAATACTTTTATCTTACTATGTTATAAATGTTAACCTATACTGAGTATTAATTTTTAAAAAAATGTTTATTTTTTCTTACTTAAATGCTAATGATTTTTTTTATTGGGAATAAAATAAGATTACATCAAACTAAATTTGTCAATTCTCACCAGCTCAGAATTTAAAATAAACTTTAATTTAATTTAATATTTCTTTTACAATAGAAAAAAACAATAATAATTTAATTATATCACAATTGTTAATCATCAAAGTAAGGAGATAGTTTTAAATCAGGAATGAGGTAGTAAGATTTTTTTTATTCTAAATCCCTTGCATTTCTTGTATAATATTTAACATGGGATTAAATACCACAAATAAAATCATTATTATTATCATTATAAGTTGTAAATATTGTCATAGTTCTGTTAAAAATAAATGTTATATTATTTGTCTATTGTTTATTTGTATGTTTTTTTATATTATTGTAATTACATCAGAATCAGCTAAACTGTCATCTGTGACCTCTTTGTTATTCTGGGACTTAAGTCCCAGAATAAAGTTTCTTTTTCTTTCAATGACTGTCATGAGACCAGTGGGAGTCTTGTCAGCCTAGACTAGGATTCCCTGCATTTCAGCCAACTTATTCAATTGTCCTAGCTCAGCATAGTGTAATAACTTCTAGCTCAGTCTCTTGAGACTTAGGAATTCTATTTTCAAGAGTATTTGAAGTTTCAAGAACAATTAGTGAATTCATCAAATAGCTTTGTTTGACTATTTAATCTTATCTCATTTTTTTTCATCGAAACCCCTTTTCCACATTGATTGTTTCATGACCATAATATCTTCCCATATCAGGCCTAATTAGCTTCTGTTCTTGTTAGAGTGAAAGATTCAAGATTCTCTTAAATATTATTAACTGCTTCCTCCTACTGAAAGGCACTAACTGAATTGTCACTGAAATATCGGGCCTCCCTGGTTCTTTCACACTTTGGACAAAATCATGATTTTTTTACTTGTTTGTTAAGCTTCAATACTTGTCTCTTCAACATTGCAACATCCTGATTAGTACATATACTTACTTTTGTGACAGGCCAGAGAATTTTATCATGCATGAAATAGTATTGTTGCACATGGGATATGAGCTATGAGTATTAATGTAAATAAATACAATTGACTAATTTTATCAGAAGTTCAGTGTTATGATCTACTTATAGTTTGGCAGAAGTAATTTACTTATTTCGATAAGAAAGAAAGCTCATTTCTAAGAGATTATGGATCCTTATAAGCACTGGGCTTCTGCCATATCACCCTTCTTTCTTGAGTAAATATTCACACTGCACAACTGTTCTAAAATACGAATAGAACACACTCGGGTATGCTCAGTGCTCTAAGATCAAAGAACATTAATTCATATCCCTCTTCAATAACACTTCTTGTTTCCACATAAAACAATAAAGTATCATCTTAATATTTAGATTGTTCTTGTCGATAATACCTTAAAACTTTGTCAAAATATGGAATTTATTTTGTTGAATATAGTATCAGGGAGGATCTGGAACTGAAACTGGTTCCAGGTGGCATAACTCAATAGGCCGTGTCCAAGACAAGCAAGTGATGGAAATGACTGATTCAGGAGCTTGCCTTAGCCTACATCAGCCATGGGCTACTCTCCTAATTGAAGGAATCAAACGGTAATAATTATTTTATTACTTATGCTATTGGTTTGTGGTTTGGTACTCTTATTTTTGAAATGTATAAAAAATACAAAATTTGAACAAGTTAAAAATAATTTTCTTAATAGATGAACTTTTTTTCTTCTACAACATGTTCTTTAATCAAATTAACATTCTGCCTTTACTTAATAAAAATATCCCTTATGTATACTAGAAATGGATGTACATTCATATAGTAGAAATAAAATTCACATTCCAGCAGTGAGTAATTGGATCTATGGCCACTTAAAGAGTAAAAGTAAGTATGAATATAGTATGACCGTTAATTTTTATGTTTGACCAGTATATGCTTCAAAGAAAATTCCAGCAAACGCTCAACCTCTATTTAGTGAAAAGATCAGAGGATAAGCTTAAACAAGCTAAAGAGTAGATTTAGAGAACACTCTTAATTTAGTTGAAATAACTATTAAGGATGTTTGACACGCCTTACAAAACCTTTAATTGCTTCAGCTTAAAAAGTTACATTTTCTCTATGTTGAGATAAATTGTTCATTACATTTATCTTAATCGTTCATTGAAAGATTTATACTTGTTACTGGCAACACATGATTGTAATACCTATATATAGTGTTTTTAACATTCATATTAACCACGTTCTGCTAGAATCTATCTTTATTATTACAGTGAAGTTTTTCCTCGACTCTGCCGTTTTATTTAGTTAGATAATCCATTTACATCAATAGGTTATGGGTCTAGCAGCTCCAGACGCACAATTTAAGAGATAAGATACGGTTCGGTTATAAAAGTGTTAGCGTCCCCGCATACTGTTTTCGTAACGAAGTTTTTCGGAAAACAAAATGGATCTAAAGGTTAACATTGGTAATCTCGAAGGAAAAAGCAACTGGGCGACGTGGAAATTTAAGATTCTGATACTTCTAAGGAGTTTTCCTAGTGGAGATGAAGTTGTCACAGGGAAGTTAACCTGCCCTACGAGTCCACCCACCGGAGCATCAGAACAGGAGGTAAAAGATTTCAATAATAAAAATGAAAAGTTTAAAGCTGCGGATACTAAGGCCATGCTGGTTTTGATTTCTAATATGACGGAGGAAACATTAACCAAAGTGATGAGATTTAACTCCTCTAGAGAAATCTGGCTTNATTCCATTGAGGAAACCATTGTGTAATAGTTGGTGCACTTTTATTTGATTTTCTGATTATACATGTCTTGAAAAGAGTAAAAATAGAATTTTAAGGTGGTGTTATGATTTAATTTTTTCATGTCATTGTAGTAATTGTTTATTTTTTATTAGGAAAATTAACTAAAATGTTACCATTTAGTTTTAGATTAAGATAGATAGAGATCATGAATCTCTTTTCAATAAATATTAAGAAAATATTGTGAAGTAAGAATTTCTTCACTTTAACTCTTAATAACCTGGCTTACTTATATGGGTACATGAGGTTTTATGACAGAAAGCTAACTTCAGCAGGTCTCCCTTGCCAGTTGGGGGCCTGTAAACCTCCCCCTCTAGTCTCTAGGGGTGTCCCTCATCTCATTCCACCACTCGTCAGTGCAATGATCAGTTTGTATTATACTCTTTTTCAAAATAAATATAAATATATTTCTAAATATTTACACTTTTATATAAATTCGGATATTAATGGTTAAGCATTGCTATAACTGAGGAATTTATAAATAATAGATAATGGTTTTAAGGAAGGGAAATCCCTGGTAGTTGACTGGACTATGGAACAAATTGGTTATTCTTGATCAAGATATCGATATCTAACTGCCTGAATATTCCCTGCTATAAAGATGAAGCACATCTTATATTATGAGTGTTAATGAAACCTCATGTATCCTTAATTTAGAGGAAACGTTCTACAGCACTTGTGAGAGATTAAAGTTTAAATATCTGTTCAGTGAAAGATACTGAAAATTCACTGTAAATACTCATGTTATTTTCAAATACAAGAATAATGTATTTAAAATAAAATTAGCAGTCTATATCTATAATTTGACTCCATATTTTAAAAATGCTGCAGTGATGTTACATTCAATAGCCCAAGGTTAATAATTATCCTGTTTGTTGGTCCTGCTAAATTTAAGAATACTTGATCTGATGTAAATAATTTACCTAAAACATTTAATAGTGTGATAATTCTTTGTTATAGATAATACAACCTTTCCTAAAAAATTTCCAACTGGCTGTCTCCTTGGCTGTGTCACGCTCTCAGAGTGCCTTGCTCAAGAAGAATATCGTCAGATCTATCCTGATGGCGAAAGTGATGAACCATATGTTTTCATCTGCACTGATCCAATTAAAAGTCCTGTATTTTTTCCTATTAAAGGGAAACACAAAATATGTAAGCATCAATACCTTCATTTTCTTGAATATTTATTTGTATTTTAAGCCACTAAATTCTTTTCACAACCTTTTTCTGTTAAGTAATCATTATGAAACAATACTAATTATTTGAGATAACAGCCACCAAAATGCTAAAGTAGACTTCAACCAATTCATAATACACTTAGCATACAATTATTCCATTTGTAGGAACTGATAAACAAGTTCCTTATATGAGGAGAACAAGTTAATCAGGGATTTGGTCTTGGAAACTGCAGAATTAAAACCGATTTGTAAACAAAAAAGTGTTTTACAGCATTCAGGCCTTCATCAGGGAGGAGTAACAAAAGACAAATCATTCAAAAGCAATATAGAAACATTTCTATATGTTATAATACAACACAGAAATAAATAAATCAAATTATAAAACTGTGTGTAATATACTACATAAAATATACAAATTTTTGAATTCAAATACTCTGTACCATTGTCATCTTAATTCTTTAATATTTTTCCCAGTAAGATTTTGCATTTCATTTATATATCATAGAAACTTTCAAAAACTTGATGTTTTGTTTTAATGCAATTAAACTTTTCCCAGTTTGCTATAATCATCAATAAAAGTTAAAAAATATTTTTCACCATTAAGTCCTTCCATTGCCCACCTCAATTAAAAAAGTAAATGATGTGAGTCGACAAATAGCTTGACAATGTCAACTCCTTTGAGTTTAAGAAGATGTATTCGTCTTTCTTGCTATTGAGGTGGGAATTTAATAAGTTATCTAGCTCGTCCCAGTGGTGTAATGGTTTAGCATACCGGCCCGGATAGCAGGAGGTCCAGGTTCGAGTCCTGGCTGGGACAGATAGATTTTTTTGTTCTATTCCCTCTCATTAATTGTTTAAAATTTATGTGGGATAATAAACCACAAACAAATAAATATTTATAACTAAAATGTACAATATTCCATTCAATAACAACAGGAAAAAAGCCAAGGATATTTTGGAGATCATTCACTCTGACTTAAATGGGCCTCAAGCTACGGAAGGACTTAATAATGAAAAATATTTTTTAACTTTTATTGATGATTATAGCAAACTGGGAAAAGTTTAATTGCATTAAAACAAAACATCAAGTTTTTGATTGTTTCTATGACTATGTAAATGAAATGCAAAATCTTACTGGGAAAAATATTAAAGAATTAAGATGACAATGGTACAGAGTATTTGAATTAAAAAATTTGTATATTTTATATAGTATATTACACACAGTTTTATAATTTGATTTATTTATTTCTGTTTTGTATTATAACATAGAATTATATATTGCTCGACTCCCCTGATTTCTTTTATTTTATTTTTTTTTTTTGTGTGTGTATATGACTATTGATAAGAGTGGATTGTTTGCTAAAATAAATTGAATGAATTTGTTGATTTATTTGTTACAATGAATTATATAAATTTGTTGATTTTAGGAACAGAAATAATTTCGATATTTTGTTTGGGTTGTAACCTAATATATCGCCCAAGGATCCAGTTACGTCAAACTCATTTCGGGCGGCTTCGTAAGCTAGACAGTCAGTCAATATGTGCTTGATTGTGACTACCTTGCCACATGTTTGGCACATGAGTGGATCTTTTTTTTATTTGATATACTTGTGTTAGATTCGAATGGCCTATGCATGGTCATCACTATTTCTTCTCTCCTCGCACCGGTAAAGGATGTTTTCCAGGGGCATATAGTGGATTTTATTTCTCTTAGTTTATTTTTGCGCGTAGCCGACCAAATAGATTCCCATTTTAAGAATACTTTTTCTTTAATGAATACTATGAAGTCAGTACTGGGTATCTGGTGGTAGGGAATCCCAATTTTTCTTGCTAATTTGGCTGCCTTGTCAGCCATTTCATTTCCCGAAAATTAGACAGTGCCCGGGAATCCATACAAATCCACATCAATAGAGTGTCTATGGAGCTCAAACACAGCATCGTATATGTCAACTATAGGGTGTCTCCTAAATGGGGTTTTCAATGTAATTAGAGAGGACTGTGAATCTGTGAGTATGACTATTTTATTTTTGATAGGAAAGTGGATTCCAAGGGCTTTGTCTATTGATAAGAGTTCCGTGGTGTAGCTAGTGCATAAGGGGCTAAGGGAGAATTTATAATTTGAGTCTTTGGTAACAAAGGTGGATCCCACTCCCTCACTACTTTTAGACCCATCTGTATATATAAGTGAGGCAGGGCCTATGTTCTGCATTATACGGTTAAGCGCGGTAGAATAGATTGCTGGGTTGGTATGTTTTTTTATGAATTTCATTAGTAAGAGGTTGAACTTCATGGTAGGGAATGTTCACGGGTGTTTACTGAGTGGTGTTTAAGTCATTATTTTGGAGTAACTAATGTTGTAGAATGTTAAAAGGCTATATACTCTTACCGGGAACTATAACATTTTGTAGAGTGGTCTATTTTCTACAAATCTCTGATAGTGTAAGTGGCTTAGGTTTTCGTTATGGGAGTGGTTAGGAGAAGAGATGATAAAAGCGAAATAAGTAAGAGTCAATTGATCTCTCCTGAAACGAAGTGGTGGTTCTCCACTCTCGGTACATAAACTGAGCACCGGACTCAACTTAAAGGCTCCAGTGGCGATCCGTATTCCTGTATTGTGAACTGGATCGAGCATGGAGAGTGTTCTCTCGGTGGCGGATCCATAAGCAATGCAGCGGTAGTAGAGTTTGGACCGAATGAGACTCTTGTACAGTAGCAGCATGCTTTTCCTAAATATGCAGTTTAGGAAACATTTAATGTAAGTTAAATCGAGTTCATACATACAAAATCTTTTAATTAATGGACAGTAGTTAAAAATTAGATAAAAATTTGCATTCGTAAGCTTTTTCTGGTGTGTTTAGTTTGTGTACATTCGAGCTTGATGCTCCAACAATAGTCAGCCATCATATGTACGTCCCATCTACCTTGATACCTTGCTTCCATGACCCTCAAATCTTGATGGAAACGCTCACCCTGCTCATAACTCACTGCCCCAAGATTGTCCGGGAAATTAGCTAGGTGGCTATGTAACAAAAATGCAATTTAATGCTCTTGTTGCAACCTAGATATTGGAAGCTTTCCAAGAGTTGCTGGACAATTTTGGAGTAATTCAATGCTCGTGTATTTCCAAGAAAGTCTTATCAATGTTTTTGAATGCCAACCAAGCATTCTTTTCAATTTTTATCACAAAATGTTTGTCTGAAAGAAGCTGTCAAATCTGTGGACTATCAAAAACACCGGCCTTTATCTTCTTAAATGATAGGTTAGGAAATTTCGACACGAGATACTTGAAACAGTCTCCTTCAGTTGGCAAAGCTTTAATGAATTGCTTTATGAGACCCAATTTTATATGCAGAGGTGGAAATATAATGTTCTTTCTGTCGTCAAGTGGCTGATGCACGATGTTTGGATCACCTGGTCTCAGGTCCGGTCTTGGCGGCCAATTCGACTGCACCCAATGTTGCGCACGAGCTCTGCTGTCCCACTTACAAAAAAGCAGGGATACTTTGTATATCCACACTGTGATAACAAATTATAACAAGTACTACTAGGACCATAAAGGTCAGTCTCATCCCAGCTGTCTGAGTGTGTTGATCCCTCTCCCCATAGACATGACATGGCGCAGTCGGGATTATTCCTGCCTACCTCAGACCAAATGGTAATTGTTTAATATTTGTTAGAATTATGAACTGTGGCATTAATTCTAAAAATGTTCCTCTTTACTAAAACTATTAATAAAATGCATAGGTTTACCCTTTAATTAACTGAAAAAAAATAAATATTAATAAAAATAGTATATTATATATTTTTGGAATACTTGATCTAAAAAACATTTACAAAATGGAATTCAAAGGAATTCAATCCATGAATTTTAGCGGCAACCTATCTTCCAATTGGAAATTTTGGAGACAAAAATTTGAAAATTATCTGTTAGCTACAGAAATAAATAAAAAACCTGAGCCAACACAATGTGCTCAGTTGCTTAATTTGATAGGGGATGAGGGTTTACATATTTTTAATTCATTTAATTTANAGGTTTCTTTTGCCTAAAAAAAACTTGGAATATGAAAGGTTTAAATTTTTTACAAGGAAACAAATGGAAAGGGAACAGTTAGAACATTTTGTAACAGATTTAAAAAACAAAGCTTCAAATGTGGGTTTGATAAATTGAAGGATGGCCTTATCAAAAGTTTATTTATATGTGGTATCAATAATGATTCTCTAAGGGAAAGACTTTTGTAGTTGGATGATAAAACTCTTGATGAGACAATAAAAATTGCAATAAATATAGAAAAATCCAGGGAGCAATAAAGAAAAATAAATAAAAAGTGTTAGTGATTCTTTATACAGAGTGGAAAAAATTAACAAATCATATAGCACTAAGTCAATAGAAAATGTTAGAAATTTGAATAATAAAAACCAGACTAAATTTTAAAAAATCTAATCAAAAGCACAATTCTGATTCAGTAAAATGCAGTAAATGTGGTCACACCCATCCTAGTAACAAATGCCCAGCATTTAATGCCACCTGTTATTCCTGTAATAAAAAGGGACATTTTGGATCGCTATGTTTCTCCAAAAAAATCAAAAATTTTAAAGCTATAATTAGGAGTTCCTCAGAAAAAAACATTAACAAATACTTCATTGACAAAATAGATGCCCAAGAGTATCATAAGTCAGAATGGAGTGTAAATCTTCTTTTAGAAAATGAAATTAAAGTGAACTTTAAATTAGACACAGGAGCTCAGGTGAACATCGTTAATTTCAAATTATGGAAATCATTAAACATTCCCGAGGAAAATTTGTCACAAACAAATAAAAAATTAACCACATATACTGGGGAAAGATTTGAGGTCATTGGAAGAATATCTTTAAATGCTCAATATAAAAATAGAATGTGTTTTTTAGATTTTTTTGTTATCAATTCTAATTCTCCTTGTATACTAGGACTTAATGCCTGTATTCAACTGGACTTAGAAGAGTAGATAACATTATACAGCCTGAGAGTGTTGAACAAATAATAAATAATTATAAAGAAGTTTTCAAAGGAGTAGGCTGTATAAATTACCCTTATCATATACAACTGTAATTCACTAAACCTGTAATTCATCCACCCAGAAAGATTCCATTTGCCCTTAAGGACAAATATTTAAAAACTCTAAATGATATGGAGAAGGATGGGTTCATAAAGAAAGTTAATGAGCCCATAGAGTGGGTGAATTCTACAGTAATAGTTAGAAAACCAAATGGCAAACTTAGAATTTGTCTTGACCCCTATGATTTAAACAAAGCCATAAAACGGGAGCATTATCAACTCCCCAGCTTTAAAGAAATTTTGGCTGAGCTCTCTGGTCCTAAAATATTTTCAAAATTAGACTGTAGTTCAGGTTTTTGGTTAATTCCTCTCGATGAACCTAGTTTGTAAATCTGTACTTTTAATAGTGGCATAGCAGGAAGATATAGATATTTAAGAATGCCCATGGGAATAAAGTCAGCTAGTGAAGGTTTTAAAAAAAAATATATAAAAAGATTTTTGACATACCCGGTGTTAAGATTTATCAAGATGACTTATTTATTCATACAGAAAATGAGGAGGAACATAGTAAGATTTAAACCAAGTTTTTGAACTGGCTGAGAAACATAATGTCAAATTTAATAAAGAGAAATGCCTCTTTGGTGTGAAGGAAGTAACATTTATAGGTCATTCATTTTCTGCTGCAGGGATAAAAGTAGATAAAAATAAAATACCTCCTATTACAGAAATGCCCAAACCCACTAATTAAAAAAAAAGGTAGATAGTCTTTTAAGAATGGTCACATATGTCAGCAGACATATTCCAAACGTGAGTGAGATCACGGCACCTTTAAGGGAATTAATAAAAAAAGATAATTTATTTTCGTGGGATAAACATTTTAATAGGTCACTGAATATGATCAAAAATCTATTGACAAATGCCCCAGTTCTCAGATATTTTAATCCTCAAGAAGATTGTACAATATTGGTAGATTCATCCCAAAATGGTCTAGGAGGCCATTACCCCTTTTACAGGGTAATAGGCCATGTGCACATGCATCCAAAGCCTTGACTGAAAGCCAAAAAAGATATGCACAAATATAAAAAGAATTATTAGCTATTGTTTATGGATGTGAACGCTTCCACCAATATATTTTTGGGAAATCCGTTTCAGTAGAAACCGATCATAAACCTCTTATTGAAATCTTCAAAAACCATTATCTTACTCCCCTTAGGCTTCAACGTATGTTAATTAGATTACAAAAATATGACATTCATTTGCAATATGTTCCGGGAAAAGAATTACATATAGCTGATGCTTTATATTTATAATTATGTTATTCAACCATAAGATTGTTTTACTTTCATTTTTGTTTTTCCTAACATGTATGTAAATGTATTTATGAAAAAAATGGAGATGTGATAAAAAGTTATAACAAGTACTACTAGGACAATAAAGGTCAGTCTCATCTCAGCTCTCTGAGTGTGTTGATCCCTCTCCCCATGGACATGACACACCAGCAGACCATTTTAAGGTCAACACAAATGATCCATTGATGCATGTGATAGTGCAACAGATCAATGGCTTTCTTTATGGTGTCATATTCTTCATACAAACAAACTGAATTGCCAATTGGAACTGAACCAAATAAATTTTCATTGTGGAGGAGAACACACTTTAAGCTGGGCTTTGAGCTATCTATAAACAGTCGCCAGTCAGTTGCGTAATAGTTTGAAATTCCTATTTCTTCCATAAAACCACTTACATTATGGCACCACCATAAATTCTGAAAGTATTGCAGAAATGCCCTTTCTTGTGTTCGAAAATAGGATACTTTGGCTCCCTTTTCAAGCAAGATTTTCTCATTGAGTCTTGATGCTAAGAGCTCTGAAGCTTTTTCGGATAGTCACAAATCATTTAGCTCTTGTTGTTCGAATCCCTTATGTTCAGAGTCATCTTCAATGTCGAAATCTTCATCGTTGGAGTCGCTTTCATCTGCACCATATCCGTATTCCCCTTCTTCCAAAGAGGGAAATTCATTAAAAGCTAGCACGGGGACTTTGGCTGAATGCGGTACTGGGCGTATAGCTGACGGTAAACTAGGATACTCTATTTTACATTTGTTTTCTTGTTATATCCCGATGTTTTCACTATACAAAAGTAACAATCACTTGAATGATCTTTGGGCTCGTGCCAAATCATAGGTATACCAAATGGAAGCTTAGTACGTGTTCCCTTGTTCCACATCTGTAAACCCTCAACACACTGTTTACACTCTTTATTAGGTGCCCATGCTATATCTTGATTACTAAGTTTCACTTTAAAATAGGCAAAATATGCTTGTCTGACAAATGTACTGATGTTTGTCTTTTGACTGTGAATGGTAAAACTGCCACATATATAACAAAACGAATCGATGCTGTTTTCGCACTTTCGAAGTATAGGAGCAGAGGTAGCCATAAAGAAATGTTTCAGTTCAAACAAACTATGTAGTTCTGTACACTTCCGTAACAAAATACTAAATACTTCTTACCGACACACAACGTTTCACCACAGTATAACAGCTTAACTAAACAGGCAGGTCTAGACCACATAGAAACCGAACGTGACGTGATAGAAGAAAACTAATAACTGTTTTGAAAACAGCATGCCTAATTCTATTGAAAACAGTAATAAGAGACAGGGGGAAAGAAAGTGTAAGTGTACTCTCAAAAAGAAAAAAAAATTAGCTGTCTCTCTTGACTTCTCATTGGGAAGAGCGAGAAGTCTCCCCAAAAATTTCACTCATTGTGTTTTTTTTTTCCAGGGTTCACTACACTCTTTCTCCCATCTGTTCTTGTGTGTGGGTATATATATATATATATATATATATACTCACACATATTATTTTATGTTTGAAAAAAAATGTAAAAAATAGTTTGACAATCTAAATCTAATTTAGGCAACTAAATCATTAAACAATACTCTCATCTGTGGTTGTTGGTAAATCATAACTAAAATATAAAATTTCTACTAATTTTTCCTGATGTTTCAGAAAGTATATTTATTTTATCAGGGCTAGGCTTGGATACTTTCAGATGACATAGCAGAGGAAGGAAATAACTTTTTTGATAACTGTTGAAATTTCAGGTTATAACATGAATGTGAATCATGTTCATAACATGAACATGATTGACAACCACAGAAGGAAGCATATTGGATAAGTAGCATAGTCAACAATAAAGCCAATAAATTTGTACTGTGAGTTATTTCACAGCCAGTGATATTGAATCTATGAATATCTCAAAATCTGGAAGTAGCTAAGGCTGGTCCATATGAAAAAAATTAATTTTCTGAAACATCAGCAGAAATTAATTGAAATTTTAAACCAGGGACAATTATATTATTTGGAGTAACCAGGGCTGGCTCTGAGGAAGGAAATACATTTGTTTCTTTGCAAAAGTGGGCAAAAATAAGTTAAAATTTTATGTTTTACACATCCGACAATCACAAAAGGGAGAAAATGTAATATAATTGTCATCCAGAAAGCTATAAAAATAAAATATTGACTTCCAAAAATGCTATTTTCTTAATATGGTACAATTTGGCTGAAAAATTAAATTAATACCTATTCTTTTATTAGATTTTGGTGCATAATGTTTCATTAGTTCTATAAAATATTATAGCCATATATTAAAGCATAAAAATAACTATTAGGTACAAGAGTAGTTACAAATAAATTTCTTACCTTCTTATTAGTTAGATTTTTCTCATCCTTTAGTTTCTATTTAACAACCACATAATTACAATATTGGTTACTATGAATAAAAATTTGTAACCATCTAAGCAGTGACATTAATGAGCCCAAATATGCACACACAGATACATTTTAGTCATGATTATCAGGTTTAAGGTAAGTAGATCAGATATATTTTTTCCAAAAAATCTGTTTTATGAATGGCAAAAATAGCTCTCCTGAGAAATCTTGTTTAAATTATCCTACTTTCAAACAACACTTTCTGAATTTTCATTAACTAATCATTAAATTCACTGTGCAAGTAATATATTAAGCTAAAAGTTCTGTGATTTGAACCGATTTTTCTCTCTTTTAAAAGTATTACTACAATATGAATTGTATTGATTTATTCATACAAATTCATTAATTACACATTCACATTCAAAAGTATTTTGAATGCAATAACTATAAAATAAAATATTTAATAATTTGAATAGGACAGAGAGCTAGAAAAGAAACTCTACTTCCCCGGCTAAGGTAGTTATTTTTCTAGCTCCCTGTACAATTCAAATTAATAATGAAATGTGGGATTACATCAAACCAATTATCATCATGATTCAAAATATTTAATGCTTTTTTTGTTTATTTTTCCCCTCTAAAGAAAGTAGTTTTTCTTATCTATTTCGTTCTAAATATAATGAGGTGCAAAAACACTTATTTTTATTTTTTTAAATTTTCTTTAGTTAATTTTTAATTAATTAATTAATTTGCAAATTATCATATCATAAGACAAATCATTCGCTTCATTTTTATACAATTAAATGTTAATCCCCTATGGACCAATCTCCACTTCTCCAATAGAATAAATTCCACCTATTTTCTACAATTGGCAACACTACTGGGAGAAGCCTTAAGCCCTTCAAAAGGTAAGCATTAATTTAGCCCTTTTAGGGACTGTTGTTACATATCAAAATTTCCTAATCAAAATACACAGTGCCACCTAACTCATAAAGAGCGCTTGAAATATTACTTGGAAGTACTCTTGGTAATGAAACTTCCACACTCCTCNTGAATAAAATATGTGTGGTAAATAATAATGTTTTTATTAATTTTGAAGGGTAATACTTATAACTATTGTTATAATAATTTTACCATATAAATTAACAACAAACAATTATAAATTATCATAACTCAAAAGCAATGTAACAAAAAAATTTATCATCTACAGTTAGACCAAAAAAGGGGCTATGTGAATAATAAATGAATATATCTAAAAAAGCTGTCAATTTTTTTTAAATTTATTTATTACATTTCTGTTAACAAAATAACATTGTGTAATTTAATTACAATGAATTAAAAAAAAAAAAAAATCACAATAACAAGAGTAGAGAAGATGACCAATGACAACACTGTCAAAAATGCAAAATAATTACTTTTTTTTTTTAGTGATTCAGCTAAATGAATTTCCTGTGTTGGATATTTAAAAAAAACTGTAATAATAAAGAGAAATAGTATTAAGTATAAAAAAAATAATCTAGTGTATTTCTGCTTAATTAGAAATCTCACATACTAAAGGAAAGAACCAATTTATTAGAAAAGAAATAGAAATTTCACAAAGTAATTAAAAAGTGAATCACGTCAAATTTGGCTTCTCTTATTTATTATTGATGAAGAATTGCAGACTTCATGATATTTTAAACCATACAGTTTAGTTATAAGCTTAGGATAAAACACAGATTAAATTTAAGAAAATTTATAAGCTTCTGATATGGCATCTACATGATAAGCTTGATTACCTAGCAGGAAATCAGTTAAAAGCAAAGAAAAATAGGATAAGAAAATATTTTTAAATCTGGGGAATAATAAAAGAACATCATATATTTACATAAAATGTAGTACTATAAAGAAAAATTAATTCCATATTAAAATAAAATTTAATGAACTCCTAATTGAGCTCTTTTATACACAAATTATAAATAAAATACTTGAAAATATAGCTCCTTGAAACATGTGTATATCATTAATTAGCTTTTTCACATCCTTTTCCATACACACACTTTTTCCTTTTCTATATATACACACACATATATATATGTGTGTGTGTGTAGAGTAGAGAAGTAGCGAGGAGAAGGATTATCACTCAGCCTGGCGTAAGCGAGCTAGTCTTTGTGTGAGTTCATCCTGCTCTTGAGAGGCTTGTGTCGATGCTCCAATGCTTCCTGCCTGAGGTAGTTGCATGCCCAAGTCTAGCCTATAAAATTGATAAGAAAATACTTTGGAACTAGTTCAAAAATCAAATTATTTATTTTAAATTACAAAAAAAAATGAATCTAAATTTAAAAAAAATTGTTTTAAATATATGAAGGCAAAATGTAGAAACAATTTTTTTTTTTTTTTTTTTTTTTTTTTTTTTTTTTTTTTTTTTTT
>KZ807117.1:98398-120900 GCA_000696205.2 Oncopeltus fasciatus
TAGACCGATAGATCAATATATATATATTTAAGTGTCCAAATTATAGGATAAGTGAAGAATCAAAGAAATTTTACAAAATCATGCCATACCAAAGTGTATCAGTTGAACAAAAAAAAATGGGGGTCGTATAAATCTAAGGTTAACTAACATAAGACAGAAATATGTACAGGAATTACCTTGCGAGTAGTAAGAGCTGTTTGGACTCTGCTGGCAACTGCATCTACTCGAGCACTCATACGTAAGTAATTTACAGACTGATTTTTCTGACGAATTGCATTTTCAGCATGTATTCTGGCAACTTCCATATTACCTTTCTGAATAGCTTTTTTAGCCTTAAGTTTTTCAGCTTTTTCTTCTTTTTCACAACGTTTTGAATTTCGCTCCAATTCCTTGACAGCAAACTTTAAATTAAAGAGGTGATCTAAATAACCATTAAGGAAAAAAAAAATAAACTTCATGAACTGGCAGGCAGCAGGAAACTCTAAATACTTCTTGCCAAACATTGCTCGCCAGGTATTAAGAAATTCCTTCATCTAATTGTGGCTGGAAATGAAAAATTGATTTACTTTAAGAACCTTAAAAGTAATAAAACATGGATAACTCCAGAAACCATCAACATAAAATACAAGACAATATTTCTTTGGACCAAAAACAATGCTCTGAAATTGATGGGAAAAGAAGGGTGTGATAATCTGTTTCATCATTTAGAGCAAAATATGACTAAAATATCAAAGTCACATCACATTTGGGAACAGAATAAAGAAACAGTTGAAGCATTCGGTTAGAAAATTCTTCCAATTGTTCATTTCTTCACATTTAAAACTTCTATGTCAAATAATTGAAAATAATTTCCTTAAATACATTATACATATTAACCTTTATCATAAAACTGCAGGAACTTTAAAATTGTTAAATAATACTGCGATAATAATAAAAACTATAATTGAAAAACAAGCAAAGAAACATCTAAGAGGCACAAAATATATTAATAAGGCAAGTCAATTATTAGGTAAGTTAATACAATTCTTATTAAAACTGAAGACCAAAATCAATGACAATAGACTATATACATGTATGCAGTATTATTTTTACATTGACACTGATAACAATAGAAAATCCTCAACAATCAAGATAATAATGTATCTACTATCTAATAATCCTCAAAGAAAAATAATGTAAATTCTATTTAAAAATATTAACGTTTCAATAAAGGATACTTTCCATAGCAGCAGTCATAATTGTTTAATCAAATAATAAAACAGCCTAAAAATTAAAATGTGTCACTTCAAAAGTGACTCAAGCAAGTGACTGAAGTCGTTGAACAATTTCCAAAGAGCTTCATATACTTCATAGCTTTAGTTACAATTCTTTCAAAACAATTGCGTCATACACAATAAAATTTCCACTTTAAGGGAAACATAATAGTTATTACAATTTTTAGTCCAGCCAGAACTCGAACCTGGATCTCCTGCTATCCGGGCCGGCGCATTTTCCACTTATGCTACCGGAACAAGTTTGATAAGTTATTAAATTCCCCGCAGTAGTGTCGAGAGTCTAACCTCCGAGGCCGACGAATATATCGTCTTATGCTCGGAGGAGCTGACATTGTCAAGGTGTTTAAATAAATATATATTCAAGGGTATTTAGAGAGGCAGATAATGTCAAACTGAAAGTGTTAGAAAAGATTTATCACAAAAACAACAACAAAAAAAATTTTATCCCATGTAAAGTACCATTACGTAATTTCTGGGCAGAAAGAAGAACCACTCCCAAGAAAAAATTCTATAGCTTCTTTCAATCTATTAAAAAGGGCCATTGGAAATTCAACAGTCGCATCTTATCATTCCGTACGAAATGTGAGAGCGTACGGTTTATAATAGGTTAAAAGAAATGAAGGGAGAACCTTACAGAAGTTTGTTACCTATGGAAAGCAATAATACGCATCCTGTCCTATACGTGTTCCTCAACACTTAAGAGAAGGCTTAAGTTAGGAATTAGATAGATTGATAGAAACAGTGCTTATTTCCCCAGTAAGAGAAGCCACCGGAATAGAGTTACCTACGGTTGTGTACGTATAAATCATGGTTTCATAATCACGTGCGAGGATTACACTAACTATGCACTCTCATCATAAAATCTGGGTGCTCAATGTCTGCAAAGAATGGAGTTGCTTAAAGAGTCCCATAATAAAGAAGACGAATGCAGGCTTCTGAAAAATAGTAATAGCTGTGGGGATCGGTCCCTATTCCAAAATAATTATATTTATCGCGAACGTAGAAATCTAGTACCAGGAACTCATTTTGAATGACAATAGAGATTTTGTTTCATGCTGTGAACAGAGGAGTTATTAAGTCTCTCCAATAATCAACTCTAATTACTAAATCGACGAACTGTTGGAACTATAAACACGATTCCTCCTCAGAATTCTCCATTCGACGTCTAGCATGGAGTATTTCTAGCTAAATTTGGTCCGAAAATGGTACATCAGCCCTTGAACCAATCTTAAACTACTTTGAACCCTTTGGAGGAATTGTGAAATCTCTCAGAACAAATTCTTAGGTAGTTTGAAATAACTTGATAGAGAAGACTTAATATTCTCTGCGTTGAAGAGGTAGACCGATAGATCACAAGTCGTCACCACCAGGCCCAAGTCAACCGTTATTTACTTAAATGAATAGTCACAAACCATTTTATTTGGTTGATCAGGAGTAAGGTCTGTAACAAAAACTTTATTAGATACTATTTCACTATATTGTTATGGGCTACGGGCGAATAATAATTAAATACAGAAATAAATTAAAGTTGATTTATTACAATAAAAGAAAATTGTCTAAACGAGATCTGCACTCACTGATTACTTTAATTCAACACAGCACTGACGCTAGTTACTGCAAGGGCAACGACCACTGAAGTTTATATGTATCTCATGGTACAAAGATTAACATTCGTATCTTGCATCTCAAAAATTCTGGGATTATATCCTTATCCCCCACTTCTTTTTCTGAACTATAAGTTCCAAAGTTCCTTATCAGGGTGTTTACCATATAAAGTCATGGCGCTAGTTTGGCAATGAGGAAACTCGTCTCTCAGTGTTATTTTTTATTCGAAATTAACTCAAATGATTTAAGACAATGCACTATTCGAGGAGTCATTAGAAACATTGATACAGCTTGTACCATTTTTTCCGAGCTTTATAGACTGTTATAGTAGAGGTAAAATAACCTCCTTAGAATTGTAGTTGCCATAGAGGCACAAGATTCCAATATGCTAACAACAGTGAAGTACCTGCGGGTAATGGTCACTATAGCATTCATAGACACCCCGCTATGTTATTCAGTGACATCCTTTTTATCGCGAAAAACGCAAGTCTTTTTTATTCTATAACAGGTGTGAACCCTTTTCAGCGAGTGTCATCTGCCGTGTTGTCTGGTATTATTGCCAAACCATCTACCTAATTCTCAAATCTTATCTTTCTAACCGTTTCTTTAGTGTCCGGCAAGGATCAGATTACTCCGAACACTACCATAGAAAAGCGGATGTTCCACAGGGCAGTGTGCTTGGACCCATCCTTTTTACCCTTTATACTGCAGACATCCCTACTCATCCTAATACTCTTTTAGCCCTCTTAGCTGATGACAAAGCGATCCTCTCCTCCCACCCTGATTTCAAAATCGCTTCTAACAATTTACAAAACCACCTTGATGCTATTCAGCAGTGGTGCAGTAAATGGAGAATCAAAATAAATGAGTCCAAATGCGTACAAGTAAATTTTAAATTAAGAAAAGATTCTCCTAATAATGTTACATACAATAACATACCTATACCTCTCTCTGATTCAGTCCGTTACCTAGGGTTCCACCTTGACTCACGACTCAACTGGAATGAACATACTAAAATCAAACGACAAGAACTCAACAGACGCCACGGACTCTTATACAGCCTTATAAATAGGCGCTCACAGCTCACATTAGAAAATAAACTGACCATCTACAAGACCATTATACGACCAATCTGGACCTACGGTGCAGAACTGTGGGGTGCCGCTAAGCCTTCCAATATCCAACGAATACAATCCTTTCAGTCCAAAATTCTTAGAATAATTGCTAACGCTCCATATTATGTGTCCAACTCTACCCTTCATCACGACTTTAATATTCCTTTTGTCAAAGACCTTATCTCCACCCGCTTCAAACTCTTCCATAGTAAACTCCAATTTCATCCCAATCCATTTGCCCAATCCCTGTCGTCGGACTCCAATCCCCACAATCCTCCCCGGCGACTAAAACGGAGATGGCCTCGCGACCTCCTGGGCCTTAATGCCTAAACTTATTGGGAGTGGGGTCGATGGGCCCCTTCTCCCTGCACAGTGATGACCATTTATGTATTTATTGTTAATTTTATTTTTATTTCATTATATTTTTTCTTTCTTTTATTCTATTTATATTATTTTTATACACGTACATTTATTTTAAGTCATCAAATTACAAGATGCTATATAACAGAATGTAATAAATAAAGATTTTTTTTTTAAACCTTGACCGAACCCCAATAAATTCTCTGAGGTAAAAACTCTCCATTTATACAGTACCATTGTATAAGCGGGTATAATTTTACAAAATTAAATTTTGTATCAAGCACAAATATTAGTCTACACAATAAATAATAATATTTAAAGGATACCACTTAGGGAAAAAAATGTTCTTATTTTTAGGAATAGATATTGACATGACCAATAACGTTTCACTTATCTGCCTAAATGAACAGGTAAAAAGCCACTCATTATTTAGGTTATTACAAAAAGTGATCTGCTCTGTTCTGTTACTTAAAGTATCTGTTTTGATTTTATTATGCCTGTTATATTGAACAAACTTTTTGAAATGGCTCTTTTCAGGTAATCTCCTACCCCTATTTCGGTCAATAATAAATTAAGCGTTTCAAATTACATTTAAAGGCAATATGCAAATTTCATTAAGAAAAACAACAAATTGCAGCTTTCAGGCCATCAAATTATAATTGATGGTTTAGATAAACCCCTTTCCTAATAGTTCAATTTGAATTTCATTGTGATAAACTGAAAACTGGCCTGTAGATTTGACACAGACTACCACACACACACATATTACAATGACACATATGTAAGTGTGAGTATATATGTATGTATGTATATATGTGTATATATATATACACACACACACACTAGCAGCTTTAACTTCTCCAAGGTAGAACGGTGAAGATCCATTGAAATGTTTCTAAAGTTTACTAGTGGTACCACAAAAAAGACTTCAAATAAAACATCTTTGTTATAGTCCGTTTACTTCAAAACTACAAAGAGAAGGAGAATTAAACAATAATTTAAGGAGACATATAGGTTATAATAAAAACATGTAAGAAATTGCAGAAAAGTAAAACAAATTTATTTCACAGAGTAGAACAGAATAAAATTAACATTAGATTCTGTATTCTGCAATAATTTATAATGTCATGACCATAATATACAGTGTTAGTGTTAGCAAAAATGTAATTATTTAAGAAGTAAATTAAAACAACCCACTGGATTACATTAGGAAACAGAATACAAAGATACAAATTTTGTAAAAATTAAATTTACTAAATTTGTATTTGTCCTTAAATTAATGTATTTATACTAAGAATGGATTAAAAATTAATTCAGATGCATAGGAGAGAAGGTAGAGAGAATTTAGAAAAACTAAAATGATTCATTGAGTTAAGTACAAAAACTTCCTTTTGCATGTTAAGAACAAATTAAATTTTTGTACACCAAAAGCTACTCTTTTATTCAGTTAAAATTAATCAATTTAATATTTCACGTACTAATAAATACATATATAATTTAAAGGACAAATGAACTAATAAATTACAATAATCAATTAATTGAAAGCCTTAATTGTTCTCATTTAGCACTTTGTTATTCATTATTAATTTAGAATGGGTTTCAATTAAATTATTCATTATTATTCTGCAAAGAAAACTAAACATCATGCAATGACCCAGTTTACAAATGAAAACTATTAATCAAGGAAAATATTAATTGATGTAGTAAAAAATAAAAAAAAAGTAGTGAGAATTAAATGTAGGTTAAAATTTACTAAATAAATCAGAACATTATTAATTCAGAGAATTGAAAAAAAAAAAAAAAAAAAAGTACTATAGTTATTTTATAGTATCTATGGAATTAATCACAATTTTCGGATTATTATTATAGATGTCTTTGGTGTATCATATTAGTAAATATCCTTTTATTCATTTCTATTTTCTCTTATTGTTAAAAAATATAAACAAAGAACTTGATCATTAATTTAAAAGTGGCACTACTCTTTGGAATGAACCAAGTGAACTTTGGATGAACCAGTTAAACTTTTAAGGCTTTATTAATTGATATAACAATTCTATATATTGAAAAATATAATTCTCATTAGTCAATGGATAACGGATAAATAAGAAAATATTCAAAAATTTAATGACTAATTTTAATAAGGGCTAACACTAAAATAAAATTAAAAAAACAAAGTGTATTAGGTTATTAATTCTAAAATGTAATACTGGAGTGAATTTTAACCAGACTAAAATAATTAGAAAATATCAAGTTTATAAAACAAAATGCATGATAGGTCTTTCGCATCGTCAATTTGAAAACTAAACCATTAATACCTAAAAATAAGTCATTTGATACTGGAACAGATAAAATAATTGACTTGCAAAGAATAATTTAAAAAAAATATTATTCAATAGTTTATAAAACAAAATGCATGATAGGTCTTTCGCATCGTCAATTTGAAAACTAAACCATTAATACCTAAAAATAAGTCATTTGATACTGGAACAGATAAAATAATTGACTTGCAAAGAATAATTTAAAAAAAATATTATTCAATAGTGGGAAAAGTATCTTTAAAAAAAATTATTAAGACAATGAACATTACATCTAGGTATTAAAAACTTCTTCATAAGATATAAGAAGTGTTAGACACCTATCAAAATTTTAAAAAAACAATAAAAAACAAACTTTTTTTTTTATGAATTAAATATAATAATTATGTTAAATATATAACAATTTTCTCCTTGATTTCCAAAATATTTTAACACTTTTAAGTATACACAACAAGAGAGAAGTGCCATCAATTGAATTAGACCATGTAAATAATTTGACATCAAGTGTAAATAACTTAAATAAAAAAACAGAACTAAAATTTGACCCAAGGGAAAAGAAGAAGTTTATCAAAAACTCATTTAATGTGAGAAACCATTTCAAAGATTATCTTTTTTCTCAGAAATTACAAATTTTTTGTTAATTTATTTACAATAAATTAACCCAAAACAACATATGGAGAATATTTAAAAAAAGCATTATCCCAATAATTGCATTATAACAATAAAATAAATAAACATTTTAGTTGTAGTAGAAGTTTCTAGTTGAGGTTGAAACCTTGACCGAACCCCAAGAAAAACCTTAACTAATTTTTTCAACTTTTAGTTTTAACTTCAGAGTACCCTGAGCAATTTTGATATTGTTCTGCCTGTCTTTCTTATCTACCAAGTAAGATGGAAGAATTAGATTAATTATTTTTGCCAACAATACTACCATCAAGGAGCCCTTTTAGAGACATTATTATTTGCAACCATCAATGATTACCCAAAAAGTTGAGTATCAGACAAACTATCCAAAATGGATTAATTTCAAAGGGTTAGCTAAATATTAAAGGTAAAATAACTGGTAGTAATGTTTAAGTGGAGCATTTTATTATATTTTTCTTGAAGAATTATAGTTTTTGTTTTATTATTCTATTTATAAGTACCTGAAGTTCACTTTAATACATTTAAATTTGCTTAAATTTTCAGTTAAACCTAAAATTATTTATCTTTGTGAATTAGCATGAATAGAAAAATAAATTAATAACTAATCATATACATCAGCACAGAACTTAAAGAAAAGATACTCATTTTATTTAATACACTCTAAGCAGGTATTTATAATCTAGCAGTTAAATAATAAATTTATGCAAATACTTAATTATGCTCTTATATACAGAAATATGATCACACACCTACAATAAGTCACACTTCTGCATGCCTCTTAAGCAAACTTATTTGCAACAAATTATGCTATCACACTTATACATGCATACTAACTTATTTGCACGAAATATGAGCATTTCATACACATACAACAATAATGAATATATATTTTACAAAGAAATAAATATATAATTTAAATAAGTAATAAATCATTATCATTTAATAAAGTATTATTTATTCAAATAACAAGCAGAAAATATATTAAACTTAATTTACAGAATAATTTATGAATAAAATATTCTTTACTCAGCAACAGAAATAAAAATATTACGTACATTATTTAGAATAATTTTTGGCAAACATCTTTTAAAGGATGACAGGTAGGTAAACTTTAACAAATCATTTTAAAATTTTAATAAGTGCTTCTTGGAGATAAATTCTATTTATAAGAATAGTGCATTGGTTTTATTTTTAGTCCCAAGCTTGAGTATAGGGCTTTGATCTTAGAAGCTGGTCAGAAAATGAAAGGCCTGTGCTAAGAAAATACCTATATAAATAATACTTTCAAATTGAAATGTCTTGAAATCTTAAGTCTTAAGTTTTGTTAGTTTTAGTCCATGGAACTTTTGTGATAAAACATTTCTAAAATTGTAGTGCCAAGAGATTTCAAAATTAAGGATTTGGTAAATATAATTTAAATTGAAAAATAGGCTTAAGTATCAGTCAAATAAACATTGAGGAATTCAGAATAGGTGAATTCAGTGAAAATGGGAGAAATAAGATAAATAAATTAAATGTTTAAGATAAAAAAGTGCAGGGTTAATAGGTATTTTATTGAGAACATCAATGTTAAGTTCACATAATCAGCACTATTGTCTAACACCGTTGAATTTAGTATTTGATGGGTTAACTATTTAAAATGAATGCAATTACAGAGGAGATGGTTACCCAAGAAATATTAAGATTGGTAAACTTTATAAAATTGTTTAAGTCAACCAACTATACTAAGAACAATATAAATTATTTAGCACACCATATTGAAACATCAAGGGGCAGTTTTTTGACAAAAAAGGATCAGAGCTCAAGCAGCACATCTAATAATGATCAGGAGACCTAATTATATTTCTAAATAAACCTGTTTAATGCTCATAATGACAGAAACTTTTTTTCTCTTAAAGTAATTGCACTTTAAAAAAATTAATAACTAATTTTAGAAGTACAGCATAGATTTTAAATCACTAAGGTTTGTAAGACACATCATAACTAGATGAAATTAGAAAAATTCATTATATTGAGATATTTTCCATCCATTGATTAAGTAAAGCTAAAAAATACACTATTCATAGCTAGTTATATAATTCAGGAAAGTACATATTTTTAAGTCTAATTATTTTTATCTGATTACTTCAAAAATATTTTGCCTGGTACACTGTATTCTATGCTACATAATAAAGAATTCAACATATGATTTAAAAGAAATGTCATAGATGCTTTGATAGCCAGATGACAAGCCATTTTAACAAGCCATGTGGATGGCTCACTACAAGGTTGTCTTAATCAATGAAATTAAAACAGGATTAGATGGTAAATGCTAGGTTATATTACTCATTAATGTCTATAAGAGCATTCATCAATCAAGTCATAAAATAACTTGGAAATAAAAAACCCATAGACTTAATTAAATTGCATTAAACACAATTTTATTATAATTTGCAAGAAAGTTGTTTTAATAAAAGAATGTGCACAATTTTTTATTAAACAAAGAAGAAACTTTCAGTTATCCTTTCCACCTAAACAAAACATTATTTTAAATTAAAACCCAACATGCCTGTTGCAACCAAGCTTTTCATTTTGATCTTGTTTTTCAATATCAATTGGGTCCTCTGCCTTCTAGAATACTTAATCTCATAGTGTATATGAGCAGTAAATGCTTCATGGACTAATTAAAAATGGGAGCAGACTATCTAGAAATAGTTAGACAAAACCGGTAACATATATTTTTATCCTGGTCCTTATAATTAATGAAAGTTGAACTGGCCATAGTTTTGAATAATTAACTTCTTTCAAAAGAATAACTGCGTAATGTAAATTTTATTTGTCAGCTATAACATTTAATATAATGTTATAAAATAAATCTTCCCTTCTATTATGGTACTTAAAATGAGTCATAAAGAAAAATATAATACTTATTCAGTCCCAGGAGTTTATTAATTAAGAAAATAAGCAGTCAAAGTATTTATTATACAAAATTATTAGAAATGAAAAATAATAATCAAAAAGGCAAATGTTACTTTAATCATTCATGTCTATAAGATAATACAAAATAGAAATAATTAAACTGAAATAATTCATTTCAAGTTTGTCAAATCGATGAAAATATTCATCACAAACAATTCTATAACATTTCAATAAATTGTATTGTTGGCATATTTTAGCTTAATAAGTTGATATTATTAATCATGTTATGGTTAACTATATAACACTTATCATACAAAAATACAATTTTGAATAACAAAAGTTAATTTAAATTTAATTAAATAAACTTTCACATAAACAAAATGAAAAGTTGGAGATAGAGATAGCGGAATATTAAGATTCGACAAAACTCATAAGTGCAGATTTTGCATTTCAGACAAAGAGCAATTTTTTTTCCTTCATATTACAGGTCTTAAACTGAATACCTGTAATTTGACTTTAGGAAAAAACAGTTGCTTCCATTTAAAAAAAAAAAAACATTTTATTATTTATTAAAATATTAAATCAAAAGTATGACCATTATAGAACATTAAGCATTACCTACAAAAGAGAGATTTACTAAAGAACATAGCGCTTACTGTCAAGACATGCTAATTTAAGAAAATGTATTTTCCTCCCATTAAAAAAAAAATTATTAAATTACTTTGCATATCGTAATTTAGAAAAGAAAGCCAAATTAATATCACAAAGTAAACATAAAAGTAAACACAATAAATACACATAAAATATTTATACAAATTTATTAAAGCAAGATAGGAAAATCAAACTAGCAGGCAATATTTTCTTCATAAATACGTCGATTGTATTTCTGAATTATTTTTCATTAAATAGGACAGTTAGTTTACAATTATATAGAATTACTATTAATTTTATTTCTAAAACAGTTATGCATAATTTTCTCTCAAAATCTATGTCAGACATGAGGAAATAAATAGATTTAGTTGCTTTATCACTGACAAAAACATTTAGGAGTGTCAAATTTTAAATTAATTTTTAAAGTTAGAACTTAATACTTGCAAAGTTAACTTAAGGTAATTAATTATTAATGCTGAAACAATTACAAATAAAAAATTAAATAACATTCTAGAATTTTAGGAATTCGTGATAACTCAGATCTAATACTGAATTAATTAATACATTTTAAATTAAATAATTGTTCGAAACTCACATTTAAAAACAAACGATTTCATCTCATTTCACAGTTAAATCACAGAATAAGAATGGATCAAGGAATATATTGGTCATCTTAAACAAAATAATTTGTTTAACAATAATTAAAAGTGGAATTAAAAGGAATAACTTTCTACTAATGAAATTGGCTTAAAAAAAAAAAAAAAAAAAAAAAAAAAAAAAATCATCTTTGTTATAGTCCGTTTACTTCAAAACTACAAAGAGAAGGAGAATTAAACAATAATTTAAGGAGACATATAGGTTATAATAAAAACATGTAAGAAATTGCAGAAAAGTAAAACAAATTTATTTCACAGAGTAGAACAGAATAAAATTAACATTAGATTCTGTATTCTGCAATAATTTATAATGTCATGACCATAATATACAGTGTTAGTGTTAGCAAAAATGTAATTATTTAAGAAGTAAATTAAANAAATACATCTAAAATCCAAAATTAAAACCTTAATTTAAAAAAAATGTAATTTATATCACAGATAACTGGAGTTTTTATCTTTATCAATTTCACTATTAACATAATTTTATACTTTTATAAGTCACTCAAATAAATAATTACTAGTTACAAAAGCATTTTACATAAAACAAATGAGAGGAACAATGGACATCTATCACAATAAGAGATATTCAACTTGTGAAAACTGAAATCTGTTTTCAGTGTTACTCACACAAATATTACTAATTTACTTTTCAAGTAATTAAAGTTAAACGAGTAAATGATTCATCAAATCGATTACTCACAATACTGATTTAGATGGGAGTGTAATTTCCTTTAGGGGTGTAAAATATTTGTCCTTTTAATATTCTTCTACGTATTTCAGCCAGAAGCAGCCTTTTTTCTTTCTTAATTTTCTTTAAAATCCCCTTGTTCTCATGAGCTCTTCTGGAAAGGTAGGGAAGAACTTCATTCACAGGACCATAAGGAATATATTTATAAGTAGAATATCCGGCTTGTCCAAGAGGGAAAGTGATATAGTCACACATGCCTAATAACTGGCCAAAACAAATAACCTTGTCCTGAGGGTTAATATTAAGTTCCTTCATCTTCTCTATAGCAAAACGAATAGTATCCTCATTATGAGATGCAACCATAATGCCAATTGTGTTAGGTTTTCCCTTCTCTCTTAAATCCTTTATCCTTCTCAAGCACTCTGTGAGAGTTTTGTGATACATTTCACTTGTAGCTTCATAGGTCGGGTTGATGGGGTCAGTATAATTGAGAGCAAGAGCTCTTGCACGCTCTTGCTCCATGTATGCCCCTCGAACTAACTTGCAACCAAAATAAAATTTTTGACGTTTAGCTTGATCCAAATCAGTAGAGACTTCTTTAAGAGCATCTTTTAAATAACACTGGTATGTATTAAAAACAATAGCCTTTTCTGTATTATATTTCCTCATCATTTCTAAAGTAATTCGAGAGATTGCTGGCTGAAAGTAGGTTTGCTCAGCATCTACCATTACGCGGACATCAAGATCTTTAGCGGTCTTAATAATCGTATTAAGCCGCCTAATCATATTTCGGAACATCTCTTCTTCCTTTGATGACAACTGAGAAATAAGACGCACCATGCGACCCTCTTTAAGGCTAGGCACTCGGAATGTATCACTTAACTGAAAGTTTTCATCAACAATCCCACTCCATGGAAATAAGTGAATGACACCTTCGCTGTCTTTGACAACCTTCTCAAGAAATCTCTTAGTGTCTTTAATTCCAGCCTGCTCTAGCCTTTTTTCTAAATCTGCAGCACTTAATTTTTGGCCAATAACATTACCTTGCCCTCCTACAACGTCACTAACAAATTTTCTTGCTCTCATAATCACTTCAGATAACTGGAGTAGAAGCTGTGGTCTTCCTAACGCAGTAAGTTTAATAGCCGTAATACCAGTGCCATATGTTGCCCCTGCTGCAGCATGAAGGCATTCTTGAAATGTTTCCACATTTCTTTCACAAGTTGCTTCATTCAAATAAAAATATGTACGAGCACTTTGTACTTTATATCTCCGATCCGCAAACGATTTAGTAACATTATATTGAGGCATTTCCCCGCCAACAGATTTAGCTTCATTGGGTATGGTGGATGATTTAACCTCAGAGACACTAGATTCAACTTCTCTCTTTTCTGCTTCCTCCTGGCTTAGATCTTCTTCCACAGAATAATCAAGAATAGGTTTAACGCCAAAACTTCGAAGCCTTGTCAGAGTAGGCACAATCTTATTTTGGTCTTCCCCTGCCACGAAGTGCCCATAGAATGTATTTTTCATCAGTTGAGTAAAAAGAAAATTTCCAAGGACAGTTTGGGCAACTTTCATTAATTCCATGTTTTTCTCGACGATAAAGTCGAACGAACATAAAGTGTAAACTAAGTAAGCTCTCACCACTTCCCATGTTGTTTTACTTTTGAAGGCAGCTTCTGGATTATTAAACGTAGTGTCTAAAGGGTCCCACCTTGGTTTATCAATATCACATAAGTCTGCTAGATTAGCGGCCGTGCTCCGGTTTCGTTTATTCTGCTCATTTTTTACGTCAGATAAATGCCTCCGTAAAGTGATGTTATTGACATGGTTATAATTGATCGTGTACTTTAAACCAACTCTGCACTTAGTTAACGACCTCAAAAAAGCCATTCCAAGTCAACACTTTAGTTATAAATTTTCTATTGGGCGACTATAAGGAAAATAAAAGCGGCTCAAAATAACTTTCCACGTGAAAGGGAACCGAAAGACTGAAACACTAGTAAGTAGGAAACACCATAAACAACTGAAGCCGGTGATGTTAGCGCCTTATCGAGTTTCCAAGTTTTTACATGACGCAATTCAACTGAGATAATGTTGATGACGTCATTACACAAATGAAATGAAAGCTCTGTCTTTCATAAAATTATTTTATTTACTTAATCATAATTACCTTAATAATATCTGTATTTATCTAAATATTACAACCGTATACTATTTTAAATCGATAGAAAATTTTTTTTAGTAAATTCTGAGAGAATTTAGAAATCAAACTCACGTAAGATTTATAAAAAGATCTTTGCAATACCCTTTTCAGTTCTCAATACTAAACAACAATGATGAAGATTAAAATTCATATGCTCATGTAGATGTGTGTGTAATCTCAAGGAGCCAAAATGTATGATTTTTCACACCGAAACTTGATTTGTGGCATTTAAATAAATTACAAAAGAGGAGAGGTTGGGGTTTGCCTACCACCATAATTAAATTACAGAATTTACAGGTTTTTCTCTTATCGTTAACACATTGTAAATGCAGTAATACATGCAATGAACTAAAATTAGATAGTCTGGTTAATGTAAAATTATTGCAACCTTCCTTCTGAAAAAGTTTAATTTTCAGAGAGCTCTTGTTTATTAAACAAAGATAATTACTTTTTCTCATTCTATCAACTAAATTCCGCGGAATCTCTAAATGTTTCTATTGTGTAAATATAATGTAGAAGTAAAGCTTTGTTAAAATCTCTCAAATTGCGCTGAAATCAAACTGTTAAAGAAAAAAAAAGGTTAAATATGAGTAAATTGTTGTAGAATTCGGTCCAAATATTTATTTTGATTTATGGAATGAAACTATATCTAATATAATAAATTAATTTGAATTGAGAGTTGACCCGAATTCCAAAAGCTTCAGTATAACGCTTTATAAGCTATCTTCTAGTATTCATACTTTTATAGCACTTAATGAAAAACATTCAATTATATACAAATGGACCTAGCGACGTATAGGACCTAGCCCAATTATCAATTGTCAATTCTATTTTGTTGTAATTCCATCTATTTGCCCTTCTCGTAAAATAAATGTCTTAAAAGGTGGAGCAGAGGTAGGTGCTTCCCCTCCAAGTTTTTCGTGTACCATAAAGAAAACAAAATCGGGAGATTTAACGTTATGGGGAAATTAATAAGCAAAAGTAGGTTAACCGGATAATTTTTGTTTTTGATTACATGATTTTATTTATACAAATTAAACTTTAAAAAAAAATTTTTTTGTTGGTAGAAAACGAAGATCGTTGAAAAAAAACGAACTATTAGGCTGTCTTACCAAAGTCAATACAGTTTCAATTTCAGCACCGGATACATTAAGGATAATCCAAAAATGGAAAAATAGTATTTAATTGTTGATTAGAAAGTAAAAAATTGTAATAAAAAGTAATTTTTGAACACCAATGATTATTTAATCGACTGCAACTTTAATTCTTTTAAAATATTGTTGAAAATATTTCAGAATTTCAAGTAACAATTAAATTAAATAACCATTATTCACATTTTCAAACTGATTTTAGGTTGCATGGTTACAAATAAACTTCCGCTGCTGTTTTTATGAGTGATTAAAAAAAACAAAAAAAAAACTAAGTTATTTCCTCGGAGCCTATCGAATCTAGACATCAAAAGGGATACTATATATATATATGTGCGTGTAACTTATAAATACAATTCGGAGGGCTAAGTTTGTTAATTGAGCAGCACTGGAGTAATTGGAGTAGGGAATTACCAAAAAAATCAATTACGAGTATAAGATTTTATTTCAATGTAGTGTAATATTTTGTTTAGTGAAATAAATATTAAAATGTATTTTTTTTTATTGATAAAAGAAATATTTTAGGATTAACAAAGCAAAATTAAACAATTAGGTGTGAGGGTTGACCTGAACCGCAAATTTGAGTTTTATGGTTTAGAATCTGCAATTTCAGGTTTTTCTAAACATAATCAACCTTTCAATTTTGAAAAGAAAGGCTGAGTTTATTATTGAGAAAACTCGAACGAATATGGAAGAGGAATTGGTTGAAATATCAAGAGTGATTGGTTGAAAAACAATTTTCGATGTAGAAATTAAATATATGGACAAAATTAATATTTTAGGAGTTATAAAATTAAATTAAGCAATCAGAATTAAAATTTTATTTGAGCTGTAAATTTATTATGCAAATGTAATGTAATTATAAAATGTAAATAATGTAATTATTAACGTAAATAATTATTTTCTTTGTAAACTTACGCTTTTAAAAATAAAATAAGAGACTGAGTTTATAAAAAACGAAATCAGACTATTAAGAGTGAGGGATTACCTGAAATATGTTATGCAAGTAAAAAAAGTATTTTCTCTACATTTGGAGTAATATATAGTTCAATTAAATTAAATACAACACAGATTTGTTTGCTAATAAATTCAATATTTAAGAATCTGTTCTGTAAAATAGGAAAATTAGGAGAGGAGATTTACCAGAGAAAAAAAATTTTAATTTTATGGTTTATTAGCAGAAATTATTTGTTTTCTTGACGAACTTCGGAATTTAAAGAAATGAAGTTAAAAGAATTCCAAGAAAGGAAATGGAGAAATTTCAGAAAATAATACATTGTCGTGATTGAAATTAAAGAGCTGGACGCAAAGATAATTAGAGATAATTAAGAATATTAATTTAGTTGTCGTGTATCATCCCACGTAAATTTTAAACAATTTAAATTTTTTTTAAACAATAAAAAAAAACCGGGGCGGTGGTGCAATGGATAGCATACCGGACCGGAAAGCAAGAGATTCCGGTTCGAGTCCTGGCTGGGACAGTTAGATTTTTTATTCTATTCCCTCGCATTAATTGTTTGGAGATAATTAAGATGCGATTGAGGCCAAATGCTGTTTGAAGCCGTCAGGAGAAACGAGAGGAAGTCAAAAAGTTCTCGGCCCCACCCAAAAAGGAAATGATATAAAAACTCAAAACGTATTATTATTTTTCAATACAATGACCCTGATTTCTGATACATTTATTACATCTATGTATTCATTTTTCTAACCCCCTTCCCCCCCCCCCTTATTTTCTTCTTTGAAACCAAATGAACCTCAATAGTTCCTTTGGGGGTTTTTGAGTTGGTCTTTATCCTCCAATAACCTTCGCCTAAGGTCCTTTTTGAGATTCGGGAAGAAAACGTTATTACGGTTACTTACACTAGACCTGGGGTTTAGAAGAATGGTTGATTAAATCAAAGCAATGACAAGTGCAAACTGATGAAATTAAAAGAACAAGAAACGGAAGGATTACGGATATTTGTGTGAATATAACTACTGATTAGATAAACATGATAAGGTACAAGTCCTTTATGTTAATCCACTTCTTCGTAGGTAGGCCGAGAATCTTTCGACCTCCTCTAGTACGTAGGACGTGATGGAAGAAATGCAATTTTTACATGACATCGACATTTTTAAGTACAAATATATTCATCAACAACGATTACATTTAACATTTATTTATTGTTCCAACGAATAATTCGCTTAGCTAATGTTGCTTCTGCTTAGTGAAATTTTTCGACAATGCCATTACTACAGAAAGTTATCAAAATTTTTATTATTAAGAATATAAAAACATAAAACATTTTTAAAGAACGTAGTGGGAATTGACAAATTTTCCTTTAAAAATGATGCATTGAGTATTTTTGACCTAGAATTGTTATGGTGGACGTAGGTTTGTTATGGTGACGAAGGAACTCCTTTAGATCCTTCTAAAATATTGTTAATTAAACATTGCTAATTAGCGTAGCTCAACGACTTCTGTGACTCCAAACATTGTGTTTCAAGTACTCTTAGAAGATCTCATCTTTTGGCTGGTGTTCGAACACTGTAATACGTGTTAAAATTTAACAAAAAATGTAAAAGAATATAATAATAAAAATCTAACTACGTCAGCCAGGACTCGAACCCGGGTCTCCTGCTTTTCGAGCAGTTATGCTACTCTTTACACAACTGAGGCTAGCTAGATTATTTCTTTTACTCCTCACACTTTACTCCGAGTCTAAACCTCCGAGTAAGACTAGCATAAGTGCCCGGAAAGCAGGAAACCAGGGTTCGAGTCCCGGCTGAGGTAGTAAGATTTTTTTATTCTATTCCCTTGCTTTTCTTGTATAAAATTAACTTGGGATTAAATAGCTCAACTAAAATCAGTAGTTAAAAAATTTAATTTTCTTAAATGCCGATCCATAAGTGTTTGGGTTTTCCCAGAAAGTTGGACCAACCAGATTGACTTAGTGTAGCTCCGTAAAGGTTTCTACTGTAATATCTAGTTTCCATGTTTTCATTGGTCTATTTCTAAAATCCTTTGTGCTCTGGAGAGAAGTCATTCCCATCGACTTCGTTAGTTGAGTTTGAATAATCTTCTGCTCTTATCTGAGCAGCTTGCCCTATATATTATTGGGGATGATACGACCCCCTCAATGCAATTTTTTATTAGGCATGAAACGATGCCTTTATAATTTTTATTTTATAAAGTAGGACTGAAATTATACAGTTTAGAACGGAATCGAAGAGA
Organism: Oncopeltus fasciatus; assembly: GCA_000696205.2. Taxonomy (NCBI): domain Eukaryota; kingdom Metazoa; phylum Arthropoda; class Insecta; order Hemiptera; family Lygaeidae; genus Oncopeltus; species Oncopeltus fasciatus. The sequence continues at coordinate 117,177 of KZ807117.1, forward strand.
AGGGAAATATTCACCCCTCAATAATGCTGCAACAAAGTGTCAAAAGAGTATGGAGTAGTTCTCTCGTAGGATTAAGGATGTAGGCTGAAGTTAGGTCTCATGGCCAATTGGATTAAAAGAAACACGAGTGAAAAAACCATTATCTGAGTTCGTTAATTACTTAAATCGGTCGAGGGGTGGGTGACTAAATTTAAAATCTGCATATCTTCGATGCTACTTGCATTTAATATATATATATANAACAAAACAAATGTTAAATGTAATCTTATTGCATTTATGTTCTATACAATTTTTTCTCTATAAAAAAACCGCATATTAAGAATGATATTTAAGAATGTTATTTTAAGGGTAGAACTGGATGTCTTATTTTCTAAATAAAGATAACAATTTCGATATTTAGAGTTTTTATAGAAAGCTCTTAAATTTATTTATTTTATGTTGAAATATAATGAGAAATGGGGTGTCAGAGAAAACCAAAATGAATTATCGAAATATCTTCGCTGTTATTTGAGTTACGAAATATTTTATGGATGATAATAAATTTAAACGGCAATTTTCTAATTTTTTTTACTGTAATTTTAAGTTCTAATACTTTAAAAAAGAAAGAAAAAGTCTTATTAAAAAAGAAATTTCCGAATTTAACTATGATGGTCAGCGCTCCCCCCGATCTGCCTTCCCGGCCCGTCTTGGGCAAACTTAAGAAGTCAAAACTCTTACGTTCATCAATCTCTCCGGTATGTAGTTTAAATTTTGTCATTCACTCTTATCCACCATAATTAATTATTCATAATTAATTTTCATTTTTAATAAAACGTATACATCTTAGATTATGCAGTTCATACGTGGCGAACTTTTTAGACATAAGAGGCCTAATTTCATTTTATAAAAAATTACTTTATTATCACTATAATCTGCAAACAGAAAATTTAATGGTTAAAGTTTATCCAGTCTGAGGAAGTTATAGCTGTTTAAAGAAATAAAAACGAAAACGATGAACCCTTGAAAAACCTTGTAGATTTCATGTCTTCTTAAAAATTTCGAAACAATATTCATATACCTATCTCTCTCTCTCTCTCTCTCTCTCTCTATATATNTATCACCGTAATCAGTATTTACCTAATATATATATATATATATACACACACACAAACACACACCTATTTTTCAAAATATTGCTATAATTCTATTCCTATATAACTGGAGCATGGGATTGAAATGAAATGGACTTCTATATTTATGGCTACATTAATGTCAAGCCAGTGAAGAAGAAGGTAGGTTTCTTACGTCACCCCGACAGGAAGAGACAAAGAGATGCAGCCCCAGAAGCAGTTGCCTCACCAAAATGGAGACGCCTAGGGGTTGAATGGGGAACGACACTATAGCGGTCAGTCGATATTGTTTACACGGCGTTCACAATAGGGCGGGAAAGTCAACTCCTGCCATATATAAAGGAGGGTTCGTCTGGACCTCTCACTCTCCCTCTTCCCATCATGATCTTCCGATCTACGGTAAATTTTCATTCATTCTAAATTTATTTATCTGTATTCCCTTATCAAGTGCCATTATCAGTATACTTAAATCAAGAATCGTAGCTGTAGCATCTTTATACCCAATTTGTACAGAGTAGGCATAATTAATGAACTGAATAATTTTTTTAATTAAATTTATTATAATAAAAATTATATATATATATAATACAAATACATATAATTTTAGCATATCTAAAATTATAACCCTGATACAAGTCCAAGAGGAGTGGCAATGTTTTCGTACAATATTCGGCAGAAACTGAAAACTGAATCCTTTTCAATCCACCATGAATTTGCCGATTGTAAACCTATTTGGTCCTCGAGCGGTTCTCCCTTTTCTGTACTATAGGATCGAACTGAGATGAGAAATCACTACCAATTTAAAACGCTTAACTGTCTGAACATATTTTACTCCATAGGGACGAATTTGTCGGAGCTTTTTTCTTAAATAAGCGTTTGTAAATAGCCTTTGACCCACTTAAGCTATCTACAAGTTTGCCAAACCATTCTAAACATCCATGGCTGGTCCTGGGCGGGATTGGAACCAGCAGCGCCAGAAGCCAGGATTGCTAGAACGGATCCTATGTGCCACCCTTGTGCCCCTAAAGTTTCAGCCCTACGTAGACCATCTTTGACGCTTAGATATTGTTATCCTGAGTTCCATTATCAGTATACTAATTTCAGTATTTTGCGACTATTCAGCTGATGGGGTAACTCTCAGTCATGATGCATGATCACTAACCCCGAAGAATGCATGCAATTTAAGCCGAAATGGCATGACTTTGGAAAATAATATTTTTTCTTATTATTAGTTTATTTTTTATAATACCTCAAGACGGTCAATTCAGTTTATTTATGTCATGGTTTAGTTCTTATAGACACCATCTGAGCAGACTTATAGATATTAAATATCTGAGCAGATACATCATATTAGTTAGTTAAATGATTTCCATAAGAAACCAATATTCCGTCCAATAAAGGATATCAACAACTTGAGTTAGGTCCGTATAAGTAACTATTCAACCTTAATTTTTAGAATTGTAGCTATCCAAGTTGGATATATAATATATAACCATTGTAATAAATAATACATCAAAAATGGTAACCTGTCTTCTTGGAGTGAATGTCTGCGATTGAATTACTGGGTACTGGTAATGTACAGCACAGGTCAGCTGCTAGCAGAAAGTTCCTTCCGACGTACTATAATAAAGTATCTTACAGTTCAAATGGAGAGTTTTTTTTTGTTTTTGATTTTTTACTAAAGATATTATTATTAGAGGTTTTTTAAATTTGTTAAAATAAAAAATATATAAAAAAGATCAGCCCCACTGCAGATCAGAGGACTGTAGAATACAGCTACGTTTATATATGTTAGCTATTATTTCTATAAATATAGTGAAGGAAATTTACTTAGTTTATACTGCAATCCCGCGTGGCTTACAAGACCATCCCAAGAAATTATTAACAAAGGTAACATTTTTTCTAAGACCTTGTATCTTATCAAATTTAATTTTTGAGTTTCAGGTGCTACTTTTAGTCGTGGGAGTTCTCTCAGCTGACGCCGGGGAGAAGAGGGGCACGGAATACCTCCGAAAAGAATCGGACGTGGAGGGTCCCGTCAGCTTCTCGCACTTCAGCATCGAACAGATCCCCCGCCAACATGAACAACAGGTGCCCGTGCTCAGGGTCCCAGTGGCCGTGCAGGTGAGTAGTACAGGTCACCCCTGAATCTATACCAGTTGTATAATTCATCTGTCTGGTTTTTATCCATAATAATCCTGAACTTTCGTTGATGAATATCACTTCAAGATAAGAAGATGCAAATAAATAAGACAAAATAAATCGGGCATTATTTTATTCTTGAGAGCCAACGTTTCGGCATATTTTGTAAGCTATCATCAGGGTTGCTAAAGAGTGACTATCCACGTGATTTAGGGCATACTCATGGCAGACGATTTAGTAAAAATAAAGCCCAATTTATTCTAAGATGATTTTAGTTGGGGTTCGGTCGAGGTTGATCCAAAAAAACACAAATTAAAAAAAAATGAATTTTTTTTAATGAAGGATTATCTGCCAACGTTTCGGCTTACATTGTAAGCCATCTTCAGGGCTGTAGAAATACAATGTCATGAGAATACAGTAATATTTGAAATTAGTATAATAGAGAATTATAATATAATGTGATATCAAGAGTA
>KZ807117.1:127910-141690 GCA_000696205.2 Oncopeltus fasciatus
TAAATTAAGAAGAGTCATTTAAACAGCTTGACAATGTCAGCTCCTCCGAGCATAAGCGATATATTCGTCGGCCTCGGAGGTTGGACTCTCGACACTAGTGCGGGGAATTTAATAACTTATCAGACTTGTCTCGGTAGCATAAGTGGTAAATGCACCGGCCCGGATAGCAGGGGATCCAGGTTCGAGTCCTGGCTGGGACAGTTAGATTTTTTATTCTGTTCCCTTGCACTAAAAATTATTTTTAAATTTGTGTTTTTTGGATCTACCTTGACCTAACCCCAACTAAAATCATCTTAGACTAATCAGGGATATTTAACCGATACGTTTATTATGAATTGTGGAGTGTACCCCTAATGGCTGTCGTGTGATACATGCCACAAACACCTTTCAGAGCCCCCGGTCGGTGCCTGTGGCGCTAGTCTCGCCCGTGCCGTACTACGTGGAGAAGCCTGTACCCGTTCCTGTGAGGGACGTGCCTGTGATCAGCAGAGTACCCGTGCACTACTTCGGCTCGGCTCACTACACCCAGGAATACCCTCTGCAGCCCCTACAGCACCTACAGCCTCTACAATCCCTACAGCCCTACTACAAGCAGTACCACACTCTCAGGTGAAAAACACTATATTCCACTTGTTATTTATTTATTATACTCATTATGACAAGAATAACATTATGAATTAATGGGTTTTATTATTTCGTTTCCTCTTTATCCATATTCTTCAGTTTCAAACATCCTATACCAAAATGAAGGAAGATATTATCTTCCAAGCTAAATAGGTCCTATAAATAAATTTTAGCTCTACCTTTTAATGCAATAAACTACCTTGCAACATAATTTATTGCCCAGTGCCCAGAGAGTAGCAAGTTTATTGCCCAACACAGAATTGCAAGTTGAGAAACGCAGTCCAATAGAAGAATCCAAGGAAGTAGAGCTAAAAGTACGACACGCAGGAGCTGCATAAACAATGCATATTCCTCAGTATCGCAGTTGATGGACATATGTATTTGAACTCTCCATTTCATGTATTCCCTAGACTCAAAGAATATATTTTTCATAAAACAAGCAAATTATGAGTTCAGTTACATTGCTCTACACTAAATATTACGCCTTAAAGGAAACTTTTTGTACTTTAATTGCAATTCTGTTCTATTAATACTTGACTTCTATTCGGCCGATTTTTTTCAATAATTAACTTAGCTATTTTTTTTTTTTTTTATATTTAAAAGCAACAAGCGAAATTTCATTTAGAAACAAGTATGACTTACGATACTGATAAACCCTTAATAGTTAAATTTCGATGTGTAATCTCTAAAATATGTTAGCTTCTTTATTATTACTAGAGGGTCAGAGAGAGTTTACCTCGACCAACTATAAGAACTGAAGATGAGGCATGGGCCTTGAAAGCGCTCTGCATTTAAAATAAATGTGTGAACTGTAATTTCGTAACCATTTCTAATTTATTTCGACCACCTTTGTCCTAAAATGTCTTTTCCGCATATAAAAGTGATATGCTAAATTTCACCGAGAAAAAGTAACTAATTGGGGCATGTAGGATACAAAGTTAAAAAAATACAGTTGGAGTAAACCTTTACTTGCAATGCGTAACTCCTGAAATTCAATTCGATGTGTAACTCCTAAAATATGTCTCTTATCAATAAACAAACATGTGTTGCGTTTCATTACTCTAAGCTAAATATAATGTTCGCTACATAGACAATTTTTTTTATTTTTAGCGCACTTGACATTGAGAGTAATCCCTCACTCCTTTTGTTCCGATTTCGCTCAATAACGAACTTACCCTACCGTTTAGCTTTCTAGTGCTATATGCCATTGAGAAAAACTTAAGACTGCGGTTTGTAAAGCATTGGCAGACTCGGGTGAGTCTGTGTGGGTACAGACATTGAGAAAAGTGAGAAGCTGTCTGCAAAATATTTGTTCCCATATAACATTTAAGTGGGTGAAAGTTCATTGTGGTGACTAAGGCAACGAGGAGACATATGGACACACTAAACAGGCGTTAACTCCAGTAGATCCCGGACTCTATTCTATGGACCCAAAGTCCTTCATTATTTAAACCATAAAAGAGGAACTGGCTAGGAAAGAGACGGCAAAATTCCTCCAAAGGCTCTGAAACAAGGTCATATTTCCTTACAGTACTCAGAAGACTTAAAACAATCTGACTGAAACCAGACATTACTTTGTCCCAAGTCATAAGTAGTACAGAGGAACGCCGGTTCAAGTTCTTAGAAGATCCGGATCGCATCTGGGGTGAATCGTCGCCCCGAAGTTTGTATCCCCTGGATCTTCACTAGTCCTCGCTCTCAAAATATCACAAGAAAATAATAACAAAAGGAAGAACCTTGCCAACTTCTATACTAGAACTTTTTCTGAAGATAGCTTCTTTTCAAAAAGTTATCTGAGAGATTATAACAGATCAAATATTTTAATATATAAAATTAAAGTGATTGTAAGTTACATATAATGAATGCATCATCTGGAATATGTGCCATTGTTTAAATATACTCCTCTTTGGTTGCTATTAGCAGGAAAGAAAAGAAAAAATGAAGATGTCTGTCAAGATTGTAAATATTAAATGGCTCAAAGCAAAATCATTTTCTTTTTTTCTTTTATTTGCTATCAATAATTCGATATTTTTCATATTCAAGATTTATAATGCTTACAACCATACTATAATATCATATGATTATGATATGATGAATTAAAATACTATTTGAGCAATTAGGGAGTTTGTTAAATTCTGTTTTAAATATGTTAACTCAAAACATATATTAAAATTGAGAGACGGAAAATCGTTTTTCTTGCTGAGCTCAGTGGTTAGTTGGTAATGGTTCAATAGTTAGTAATAGTATTTTTGTATTATTTGATTTGAAATTAATTTCCTTATTTCAGATATTTTGTTTGATGGCATTTAATCAATACTTTTTCATTGAAATAAATAATTTTTTTTAAATTTAAATTTAAAAAATGGTTTTAAGTTCAGAAAATTTTATTATGACTACCAATGAATATAGAACTATACCTTCTATTATCCGTCTTTATTGGTTTCTGCAAACCATCTTCTGTTGGCGAGCGCTTTCGGACATTATCCATCCTCGTGGCCGAATACATGTGTTCACTGTCACTGTCTGTATTCAACTTTGCAGAATTGGTTTGCAGAAACCAATGAAAACGGATAATAGAAGGTATGATAAATATTCTATTGTTGATAAATTTCAATATTTCCTAAATCAGAAGTAAAACTTGTTCTTTTGGACTAAATTAATATTTTTTAAAAACTATTATAGGCTACATTCTAAGGCAATAACTAAATGTTTTGAAAGTTTGAATTTTTTTAAGCTTTACTGTAAATAAATTTGTTTGTACAATAATAATTAAAATTTTTTCAAAATTTACTTTGATAGGAAAATTGATTAAAATTATCATTTTAAATACGAAGAAATGAAAAGATTTAAGAAGAGCTTACAAATGTTAATATTAAATAAGAACTACCAGAGATCTACTTTTAGAAAACCGCAAGTTATTGTCCAATAACTTTGACCATGAGAATAGAAAGATTAAACATAATGAAAGGCTATATTATGACCATAGAAAAGGTTTAAAGACAATTTATGATGGTTTTGTGTGAAGCACATTAGATTATCCATTGTTTGGGATACCTCATGGCAATGACCGAACGGAGTCTATCCAAAGAAGGTTCAGTTTTTTTTTCTTCAGGTTTACAGGCCTATAATTGAAAGAGGAATTCAATTTGAAAATATTGTGAGGTGAATATTCGAGAGGTTTTTTTTTTTTTTTACTTAACTTGTCAAATGTTCTGGATGGCTCTGAACAATATGATATTTTTTTTTATGCTCCAACAGACATATGTAGAAAGTAGTAAGACCCAGCATTGGGAGTTTTTGCGAATAATATGATTTTTGCACAACTCCTTTACATAGAATTACTTAAATAAATTAAATTTCATAGTTTTTATAAAAATTTTTAATATTATTTCGCAATCCCTGATCAATCCTTCTTCATAAACTTCGGCGGTCAAATAGCAATTTCTATATTACATTCGATATGTTATTAAAGTCACTTAAAAATGTCTATTTTAATTCTTTAAAATTTGTTATTTAGACCATTATTTATGTCTATATTTATTTTGGAAAAACATTTGTCATGACAACATTTGCCTTCATTTTCTAAAAGTTTCGCTTTTCAGGGGTGATTACATTTTTTATTTGCTCTTATTTATTTACATCTTTAATGAAGCATGAGAAATCAGTTTAGTTTTGTTTTTTTTTTAAAGTAATAATTCAAAGGGACTAAATAGGGTTATGTTTTTTAAATATAGTGATGATTTTTTTAAGGGAGATAAGTTGCTTTGTTTCTAGAGTGAAATTCTAAAATTTAAAAAAAAAATTACTAAGCAGCAATGATTCCCAGTGATTTCAAAGCCCGAGGGGAAGACTTGTCTCATATATTGATGAACGTGTGCAATGTTGGCTACAGGTCAAAGGACTACGCGCTCTGCCGCTGGGGCAACAGCGTGCATCAGGTGAGACATCCACTGTTGCACTGTGAGTCGGCCACCCCATCCTAGCAGGGTAAACCATCCCTCCCTTAAATCTATATGCATGTTGAAAAGAATCGGGTTGCGCGGTACTTGTTACTACTAAGCTCTTAGTTCTAGCAGATTTCATAAGGAAAAATTAAAATTGAAACATTTCTAGTCTCATTCATTGGTCCTACATTAAAAAAAAAATTTAAAATACAATATCCAACACTTGCACACAAACAAACACACTTAATATATATATCCATCTGAGATCCATGGGATAAAAAATATACAAATGTTATATAATCATGGTTTTCACCAACTATCTTTTTACCTGGCGAAGCAACTTTGGTTGCAATTGTCGCAGACCCTCAAAATTTTATGCTATTTTTGGCTAATAGTCATATATATTTACTTTTAATATTAAAACAATAAAAAAAAGAAGAAAACACTTTTATTACAAATAATACTTCATAAATAAATTACACTGCAAAGAAAGAGGTCTTCGAAAAAAGAATGAGGCTTCCAGGGAAAATGTTATTTAAGAAAAATTGGTTTTGGTAATGGATATGCTGTAAGAAATAAGATCATGAATATAATTATTATTAAAAACAGAATACTAGCGAGTAATAATCCGAATGCAATTCCACTGAGCAGAATTTTTCCTTAAACTTAAAGCCATCCTGAAATTTTTACTATGATTTGATCAGAGACTATTTAATAAGTGCAAGAGTTTGGAATAAATAAAATTTTCTTCTATGAGCTATAAAAAAAAAAAATATTTTATTCAGATATAAATCTATACATAACAGATACATATTTTTCTATAGTCTCGGTGAATGAAAGAAACCGTAATAAACGTGGGTCGTCGATCAGAAAATTATCATTTATCTCAGAAACCATTGAACAACTAACAGCTATATTTTTAGGAAGTTGAATAGCCTAATTACAAAGCACAATATACAATTATTTATTTATTTACAATGTAATATATATAATTTTTTTATATTGATGTTCCAGATGATGTGAATGCAGTGAGTGCCGCTTAAGATATGAAGATATGAAGACTGCTACAAAATAACTAAACTTATATACTTTAATTTTTTAAATAAAGTCATTCTTTTATAATATTTTGTTCAAATTATTCTCCACTGATATATTTTAATAATAGTGATTAGTATAATTTATATAATAACATTATTCTTTTTTATAAAATAACCCAAGTACAAGAAGAGCAAAGTAGTTATTATTTCAAAAGCATTCACATATAAAATGTAAATTTTACGTAAAAGAGATTAAGTAATTAAGACATGTTGTATAGGACTGTTCTCTTTTTCCAAGAGTTATCGAAAAACTAGATTACATGAGAGATATCCACATAATAAAATTTATACAAAAAATAAAAATATGATCTGATTAATCGAATGAATTTTGACAGATTACTACAATTTGAAGACTTTTCCACTTTGATGGTGGAAGAAAACATTTAACAGATATTCTTAAAATACTTGCAATTTTTGTTAGTTGAAATGAATTATTATTTACATTCTTATTGAAATTAGGAGTTTCGATCCATTATCATGATTTATTATTCTGTGTTGATTTGTTTATTATAAATATATCTTTGTGGGATAATTCCTAATATAGAGGATTTGCTGGACTGTTATCCTATTTGTGAAGTCAAAATGACGTCAAACGAAAGGTTATATAACCTAAGCTATATAGTTGTCTCTCTTTTATCATTAGCAATGTTGTTTATGCACTCTAAAATATCGCTAACTTAACCACACCTAACCTCTTACAGTAAATAAAAGTGTGATGTAATAGCTTGACAGGTTATACCAAATATAATTATGACGAAATAAATGCTTTTTAATATTAGATATAAGTATTTTGAAGTAATTATGCCTTATGTAAGTATAAGTATGCCCTTCATCCAAAACACTGTTAAGTAATTTCAGTAATTTTATTTGATTCTATTTATATTGTTATTATTAGTCTCTTTTCTATTCTATTTAAATTCGTATTATTTAGGAAAATATATGTCTATATAAAAACTACCAATCTATATAAAAAAAAAAAAAAAAAAAAAATTACCTGAGCACTTTACTGATCAATCTAACCGCCTGCCAAATTTTTTTAGGGAGGGGGGTTTGGGCTCCCCTCCATGAGATGTTTGTAAAGCAAATATACTTGTTACCATCGTAAATTTTTTTTTTTTTATCTTCAAGATTCAAGATATTAACCGATAAACTTGATATTTTATATTAAAAATATAAGTATAATGGCACTAATCAGGGTTGCCAGTAATCACTCTAAGAAGTGCCAGCTGTTTTAAACAAATTAAGTAGTTTCTTAGATGTTAGTCCGTTCAAGTTGTCTTGTTTTTTTTTTCAGTGTTTTTCTTTTCATACTATTTTTAGTTTCTGAAATGGCTCAACGAATGATTGACTCTAGATTTTGTGATTTAGAAAAACAATTTTTTTTCGAGACCTCATAACTGGAGCAAATACTAATGTCATTAAGGAGACCTGGGCTAGGATGAAGGCCGGTACGCGAATTAGGAAAACAAGACAGTTTGTACCTTTATCCTGCAGAATAGATGTGGTTCCAGCTTTGATGTGGCGACCCAGACCTTCTTTCATCTTTTCTGCGGAATGCATCCCATCTATTTTCTCCCAGAAGCAAGAATTAATAAGGTTATTAATTATTATTATTTAATTATTGCTGAATCAAATGATCAGGTAAGCCATTATTACTTAGTAATTATCACATGATGTGTTTGTTTATGAAGCCTCCGTAAGATTTCATGGCACGCAGCGAACCTAGCGGCGTAGAACCGAAGTTTGCTATGTAACGTCACTCCCACGGGCAGATAGTAGCGGATCAAAGAATACACATACTCATATACTCACATACTAACTTAAATCCATGATTTCCTGCAGAAGATAAATACAAAGTAGACGAAACGAAAAAAGAATGTTTCAAATTTCATTGGAAACATTTTAATCCTTTTTTAACCCGAGCAAGCGTATTTCCTTATCATTAGATCTTATAATGATCTATTTGTTTGAATTTCCTACAAATTTACTGATTTTCTAGGGATGTATTTCCGTTACAGTGATTATTAAAGTGATGAATGCTGCTTTCTTAGTTATCCAACTTTTTAGTCATCCAGAAATTGGTTCATCAAGAAATAGTAAAGAATTTTTTTAGAAGAAAGCCTCAGTTTAACTTTATCACAGAAAGTGAATACGAACTTCAGATCAAATGTTAGAAGAAAAAAAATTCAGTAACGTCCATAAAAACAAAATTATTTTAAATAAGTACCTAATTAATAGGATTGAAAAATACTACAATAATAAGTGAAGTAATAAAGAAATAGGATATCAATCTTTTAATGGAAAATTGTTTACTGAAAGGTTAATTATTTCACATAAATTTGATAGTAGCAGCATTTCTATTTTAAGTTTATTATAAACAATAAGTAATTAAATAGGGCTTAAAAGGAACTAGGCTATAAATTAAAAACCATACAATTTTTCTCTTATTTTCGTTTATTAGTTCTATTCTATTAATACTTGACTTCTATTCGCCGATTTTTTTCAATAATTAACTTAGCTATTTTTTTTTTTTTTTATATTTAAAAGCAACAAGCGAAATTTCATTTAGAAACAAGTATGACTTACGATACTGATAAACCCTTAATAGTTAAATTTCGATGTGTAATCTCTAAAATATGTTAGCTTCTTTATTATTACTAGAGGGTCAGAGAGAGTTTACCTNGTTCAGCATAATTAAAGAAATACTAAGAATGGATGAATAATATATTTTATGAAAATATTTTGTTCAAGGAGAAACTGAAAAGATTGAATAAAAAATAAAAGTAGCTGACTGAAATCACTCACGGATTGATTACATGATATATAAGAAGTTAAAATAGATCTTGTAAACCTTAGTAAACAATTGCATAGGAAGTATGAAATAGTTGCCTTGAAATGAGAGAATCCTTTCTTTATGTATCAAGTCGTGTCTCACTGATGTTTTCAAGGAATGGTGCATCTTGTTAAATATTGGTAAATTTGGGTGGCCAAATGAACTGGTTTGTTCATATTTCAAGTAAGATACAAATATTTTTTTATATTCTTTTGTATAAAACACGTAATAGCATCAGGTCAGTTATTTATCTGTTTCCCAAAACAGTGAAGAATTTACATCAAATTCCAACATTAATTTCGGTAGTGGGAGCCCAACTGGTTTGGGGATATCATTATCACAGTATTGCTGAATGTTCATTCCTCGTATCATTGGCTTTTATAACTCCCGCTTCGAAGTCAGACCTACCAAGACACCAAGGAAAGTGGCCATTGCCACATCTCAAGTGTACTGAGGCACCTGGAGGGTGGTGATGGCCCCATTCGGAAGGGTGAAGACCTTGGTGATCAACTGGAACTGTTGACCATTTCCTGGTGCTGACTGGGGGTTGTCATTTGAGGGGATGGCAGGGAGGTCCAGGAACGGTGGCTTTGGGGCATCGACCACCGGCAAGTCCTATAGTAGGGTCAATTGAAAAAATAAAAAAAAGATTAACATTAGTTAACATAAGTTACACCTACTAAGCAGATAAGAGTATCTGTAAAATAGTTGTTGAGTGTCTAAGAATAAGAGTTATGTATTTAAGAAAATCGAGCTGAAAGGGGAACAGATAAAATATATGTATTTCTACTATAACAAGAAAGTGATTAATCTAATGGGATTAAACTGTAAAAATCATTTTACATCGAGAAGGCAAAGTTTTTCTTTTTATTAATTTTTCTCCTTTAAATTACGGCAATAAATGAAAGTTGTACAAACAAGCTCTTAAATTTTGACCACATTTTTCTTTAAAAAATAAATTCCGAGTAATGGTTTAAATAAATATGATATTTTACTGTTTTTAATTTAACTAAATCAGAGATAAAGTTTGGTTATGAATTTCTTATGGCTTTTGATTTTTATTATGTTTAATTTTATGTGGTTATGAAATTCGTTGCGTTGCAGAGACAGGTGCAACCTGTACGTTAATTTCCACCACAATCTGTTTAGTAGTTGTCGGTTTGCAATTTTTTAATTTATATAGCTAAAAACGTAATTTTTTTTATATTTATTTCCAATGAATCTCGCAGTACAAAGGAAACAGTACTAAGGATCTACTTGGGTCACAAGCCTAGCGTACAGTGTTCAAAATGTTTTTTTTTTCTTTTCCCATAATCCATCTATGGATATTTGCACTGATATATTTTTAGTTTAATCGTAGCTGCTCAAAAAAGGCAAGTAAACACAGGACAATATAATTTGTAGTTGGCATCCTAGGAAAGAACGCAATCTGCGAGTTATTTCGTAGTTGGTAGTCAACGTGTTAAATATGATAGAGCATCTAATTTTTAAAAGGGCTCTATGTTTTATTAGAAAATAAAATAACTTCTTTAACACTCTTGAAAAATCATCCATTGATAATCAAAGATAGAATAAATTGCTCTCCAGTATTTGATAACTTATATATATATTTTATGGCTTAATTTGTCGAGATGATATGATTAAATTAGTCTTAAATATTTTAATTCTCTATTTAGTTATTTAACTTAAAAATATTGAGCATTTTAGAATTACTTTATTATCAATGTATAAAAAATGTATGCCGAATGTTTGATGAAAACTATTTGGATGAATGTATAGGGGCGCCCGGATAGTCGAGGATATACATTTAGGTCACTCAATACTAGTGCTGTCAGTTCATATCCCGCCCTTTATCGAGAAATAAAAGCTTACATAGTACCTTGGTTGTTTAAAATAGGATGGCAGCCTATAGATAGCCCACCCTCCATGATTCTTTGTGGTTGCAAGGGAGTATTAATTTAAAAAAAAAATCTATTGATCTATGGAATCGCTCGAATTAGCCGATATGTTTAATGAATAGCTGAAACTCCTGTTCAAGAACTATATATATATATATATATANTATAGTGTATAATTTAATTTTAATATGGGCTGACTGTGTCATTTAAGTATATATATATATATATATATATATAATAAACCTTTTCAGATCAGAAAGACGTTGAGTTACATCAGATTTACTTAAACTGATTTGACTGGTAGATCAAAGAGATTTGCATGACCTCATGTCAACATTTCTTTCATTGCACTTGGTTTATACGTTAGTTAAACACAGATGATTTTTTACGCAAATTGGTTTACTTAATGCTCTTTATATTTGTATTAGAATAAGTATAGCCTTTTTTAAATAGCCCAAAATACTCTGGAAACTAAGAGCTACAGAAATAAGGTAAAAACGAGGTTATACCCATCGATCATGAATCTCCAAAGCTCAATGATTTACGATGTTACTTTCTTCAATTGTGATTTTTGGAACGTACTCGTTCCTGATCACATTGGTATGAGTGATGTATATAACCATCCTTAATATAAGTTAGACATAAGTCATGGTATCCATTTCTTAATAGACTTAAGCTTAAGTCATATATAAATAGTCTTTCTAAGGAAATATAATCTATAAATTCATGTAAATCAGAAAAATTATTAGAGAAACTTACATTGAAATTGAAAGTAGTCTGTGGATTGTATGCCTGACCTTCCCCGTTGTAGGCTTCATCTTGAGCTAGGGCAGCCCCGAAGAATATCGCAACCTGGAACATTGAGTCACACTTAGAAAGAGGTATATGTCGCTTACTACACTCACTGCGTGTCTCTTTGAATGAAACCTTCTTGACGCCTTGATTTACACTGCTAGTCCACGTATCTCTTTTCGCGTTTCTTTCTACGTCACTGGAGGTGGAAATCTCCTGAACCTCTTTTGTGGTTCACCTTTAGTCTTCAACAGAAGCTCTTTGGATTTAACTTCCGTTTTCCAACTGTGACGGAAACATTTTTTTTTATTTTTTATACTAATCATTATTTAAATTTGGTGTAATAAATGGTTTGCCAATAATTCGAGTTAAATTTTCTACATGTAGTACTTGAAGACTACTGGATAACAATTTTACCATAAGAGCTATTTGAAAGGAAAAATGCATCACACTTAAACTAGAATCCTAATTTTATGTCAGTCTTTATGAGTTTTCTCGACAATTTATTCTCTTTTGGCTAGCATTACTTAGCAAATTTAAATTGTAATATGAATAGTTGGTCAGATTATATAAAAAATCTATACAAAATAAGAGGTTGTAAAATGTTCTTTTTTAAATTTTAAGTTATATATTTAAAAAAAACAAAAACAATATTCTGGAGAATATACGTAAAATTGTTGGGATCCCTTATCTTTAATACTTTTTCTTTGTGCCAAGAATCTTCCAAAAATGTTGAAAAATGGTTTTGCGTAAATTAGGTTTTATTTACATGTTTATTCGCATAGCAGATGAACGAACAAACGATCCGATCAATGGATATTTTCTGTGTCCCATAAAAAGTATTTTATATGGCATTCAATAAAAAGTAATAACCTCAACTGTCAAAATTGATTGTCAATCTCAAAAAATTGATTTATGTATATTCAACTGTCAATCACATGTCATAATTTTTCTCGAAGAACTGTTTCAAAATAATCGATGTGAGAATATGATCAAAATATAAAAACCAATTCTCTGAATCACTTTTTTTACTAAATCAGTGAAAATGAGCACTCATAAATAAATATTATAAATACAAATTTTCCATATATCTTCTTTATTAAAATATACTTGGCAACCTAGACTGACATTTATTTTGTATTATCAGACCAATTCTTCTAAGTTTCTTCTTCGTGGTTTAATTAAAAATAAATAAATAAATATAGAATTCGCTTAGTTCACGCAACCCATGCGTGACGAACTTCCTATTGAGGGGTGTATGTGCGCCTCGCATAGTGAGGTAATTTCCCCAGAATGAATCGTTCGCGAGTGACCGGTTCTAGGCAGACCGCCTCTTAGATCATGCCTCTTAATAGCAGATTCAAATAATGGCTGCAGGAAATTTCAATGTGCCCATCTTAACTGTTAATAGTATTTATTAAACTTTTATATATTTATTACATTCTGTTAATTTTGTACTTACATCACCACAACTGAATGTTTAAAAAAATGACATTCAATGTCAATCACATGAGGAGAGGGTGACCAATGACACCACTCTTAAATTATATTATTATTAGATGTTTGTTTTTTTGGGGTTCGGTCAAGGTAGATCCAAAAAATACAACAGTTTACCATGAAAAGCCTAAACACTGAATTCGGTTTGAGTGTTGCAAAAAAATAATTTAAAAAAATAAGAGCGTCAGACCAACAATGAATCTTAAATATCTTCCTAAAACATAAATATTTTATAAAAGTACAAATATAATAAAATTACATTTTTTTTCTCGTAACGTTAAATATCTTCTTTTATATATTTAGCCTTATGGAAAAAAAAATGTTTGCTACGATAACCTTAAATAATTGGTAGTAGAGAATTTTTGTTGTATTTCTGTCAAGGTTGTTCCAAAAAAATACAATTTTAAAAATCAAGCATGTTAGTTGAAATTTTTTTATCAACCTTCAACGAACCCCTAAAAAAATTATCTACTAATAAATCTACAGTAATAATAAAAAAATCCCTATTTTAAATTAAATATTTGTTTTAATTATTCCAACAATAGCTGACAAATAAATATACAATATTTACACAATTTTAAATGGATCATATTTTTTAGCTTTCCAATATAGGATCGGTGAAGATCTTTTGAAATTTGTCAAAAGCCGCGTCATGACACCAACGTGAATAGCTTCTTTACTGTTAAAAGTTTTAAATCACCTTCTTAGAAGCAGATATATATTTGCTGGAATTGTAAAATTCCATTGAATTAACTATACATTATTTTTCTGTCATTATTGTTGTTGTTATGGTTGTGAAAAGAGAAAGGATTCGAATTGAAACGAGTGAATCAATGAATGGTCCCTGAGAGGAAAGAGGAAATCGATTTCGCCAACCCAATTAAAAATGAATTCCCCAGCGGCGAAAATCGATAACTAACTAAGCTATGCCATTACTGTATACCAGTTTTTCTTTTTTTGCCATCACTTAGAAGTGATATATATATATGTATAATATCACAAGGAGCATTTTCTTTTTGTGTGTGCACTGCACTCTGTATCCGACCTGTTCTTGATCACTATGTATCGCAGCCGCGAGTGTTTCATTTTTTATAT
>KZ807117.1:151741-178172 GCA_000696205.2 Oncopeltus fasciatus
CCCTACCTCAACTTATACCTGGAATAATGGACGATGACCCTCAACTCGCACATGCAACATACCTGACCACCGACAAAAGTGACCCCTACAGCTACCTGACACAACTAACACACAGAAAAACACAGTTGAATACGGACCGTGACAGTGAACGTTTGTATTCGGCCAGAAGATGGACAGGTTCCGAAAGCGCTCGCCAACGGGAGATGTACAGAAACCAAGGAAGACGGAGAATATAAGGTATGAGAGTTCACTCTACTTACATTACAGAATGAGCACAACACATCCAGTACTAGTTGATTAATGCTGTCTTGGGAGAGGGGTCGATGGGCCCCTTCTTTCTGCACAGTGATGACCATTTATTTGTTTTATTGTTGATTTTATTATATTTTTTCTTTTATTTATATTTTTTTATATGTTTATATTTTAAAATTTATTTATTGTATCTGTCATCAAATTACAAGATATTAAGGAACAGAGTTTCCTAATGGAGTACTTTTTGAGTAGTAAAAGGCACAGATCCATAAAACCTTGTACATGGACGCAATTCCTCCATGGTGAACCTAACCACCTTCATAAGCTTAGAAGAGAAGACAAATTCAAAATAAATGAATTTTTCCATTGTCACGAATTGTACAAAAAATTTAATGAGAAAACAATATATAGAAACTTTTTATTTTGTAAACTTTATTTACATATTACATTCTGTTAAAAATAAAAACATTTTGTAATTTGATTACAATGAATAATAGAAAAAAATGACATTTATGAAAGTCACATGAGGAGAGAAGGTGACCAGTGACACCACTCTCAAATATAGAAACTAACAATAATTTTTACAATCTAAATATTGGTCAACTAAGGACAGTTTTTATTGTTGTCTGCGTGTTCATCTCATTAAAATTATTCTTGACCTACCTGATGGGAGTGCTTAATAGCAAATAAAGTTGTTAAGGCCAGAACTCCAAAATTAGAGAACTAAATACTAGCATAAAATGACACGATAACACGAAAAATGGCGATAATAAACCAAATCTGTAACTTCTTGTAACTGAATATTATTTTACTTGAATGATGACAATTTTTATTTCCTTGCTTAAAGGATAATAAAATTTATGAAATACAAAAATTAAAATTTTTGATTATGAAATACAAAAATTAAAATTTTAGAAAAAGATTCTTATCTTTTACATGCGGCCGGTTGCGCACCATTGAAAAGTACGGGTTGGGTATGAAACATATTAAAATATGTTTTCAGACATTTATCTACAATATTAGACCAAAATAAAATTTTAATTATTTAAATATGAGGGGAGGTAGAAATATTTAAAAAATCCGAAACCCGCACAAAGTACTGTGCAAGACCGGCATCATTACACTTTTTCTCCAAGTAATATATAACCTGATATAGTAATATATAACCTAAAAATAGGAGAGGAGGGTTTTAAAAAGGAAAACAGCATATAGTAGATTACAAATAACAATACATCATTTCTACCATCTCAGTCAGTTTTTCGCCGGTTGGTTCGCTAAGGGTAACATGCTTTCTATTTATCCCTTTATTTTGATGTACGGGTCATGTTTTCAATACAATGTAAGTAACTTAATTATTTATGTCTCTTTTGCAAGGTCATTGATGGCTAGCTCTTATCTTTACATATATTTTTTTTTTTTCCCAGCGATGGTATTGATAGACGAAGATATCCCAAACGAAGATATACTTGAAGAGTAACAAGACGAAGAGAGGATTCCTCTGGCTCTTGATGGTAAAAAAACACAATTTATAAATAATATGGAAACTCCCGGAAAAATTTATTGAAATTTATTTATGGTGTTTTAGACATTAGGTGTACGATATCGTTTCCCCATAACAGGAAAAGATATGATCACACTCATCGGAGATTTATAATTGGGTTGAACGAGCCACACCATTCAAACGTTATGGGCAAGAGACAGCACAAGCCTGATCATTTTGAGGGCCACTATGAGCTGCCGGCGGTTTTTATTCCTTCTTTGATGCATGAGGTTTGATGAGAGCCTCCCAAGAGATCAATGACTTACCGATAAAGTGGCAGGTATCAGAAATATATATTACACGAGTTTGTGCAGAACTCCAGGAACAATTATTATATATATGTGAACAGTATGTGACAGTGGACAAAATGCTTGTGCCCTTCCGACACAGATGTTTTAGGATCCAGTTTATGCCATCAAAACTTCTTTGCCCCTTGGATCTTACTTTGTGGTGCAAAATTATTTTAAACTTCAAATTTAGAATTGTAACTTGGAAAGCAGCCTCCTGGATCCAACAAATAGGAATAGGAAATAGACCTTTGAGCATAGTGTTGTGACTTGTCAAGTATATAGAAAATCAAATTTACTACTGATAATTGATACATCATAGTGGAGTTAAGCTCGTTGGACATTGCGAAGGAAGAATAGAGTCATACCACCATAATTTTGGCCAAAAAAGGAAAAAGCTGTTGGCAGTGAACAGTTGGGCTATAAAAAATAAAACTCTATCCTCTATTCCTATGCTTGGCCGAAATTAGTAGCCTTTAACAGGCATAAAAGTGGTGAACAAAACGGGTGCGTGTCTTACAGTGTTGCGTGAATTAGTAAAATATAGCGCATGGTAGTTTTAATGTTCGTCTTATTTAGTTCTGTAAAATCCCAAGATGCCCCTAGAAGACGAATTATTCTCCTCGAAAGGTGAAAAAGAAGTTGCTGGATCGCTAATTTATGCACGGGTTTCCAGCTGATGTCAAGGCGGTTCTTACAACAAATAAGCAAATTTGAGTAGTTATTTTATTTATTATTTTACCGGGCATAATATATTCAAAACAACATTACATATATTTTAAAATATTCTGGAAGGTTAAATCCCGCCGCTAGTGATTAAAAAAAATACGGAAATCTGGGAATCCATAGTTTCTAAGCTGCGCGAACGGCCTTATCACGAGGTGGAGTGCGATCGGCCGAGTTTACACCCTTTTATTGGTAAAAAGGTTTGGTATTTTACGTAAGTGAAGATTCAGCCGGGCTAACTATCTTATTGTAATTCTTAATCACTTATAATAATATAAAAATGAAAAAGTCTTCAGAAGATGGATCCTCTAAATCAAAAAGGGCCCTATTCCAGTGTGTGGTTTCTTAAGGTCACATTCAGAGGAAATTCATTTGGAGCCCTTTCGGAGATTGTTTTAAATTCTTGTCATGCTGGTACATCCAATTTATTGGATGCGTCAGTGACAGGTTGTCAGACTTAGCCTCCTGTCACGGTCTTCAGCTCACAGTTCCCTAAGGAATCCCATGAAGTATTTACATATTTGTTGGAGTCAGCTGTCACTCCTCACGCTAAAAAAATTTGTGGTCCGAGAAGGAAACCTTTTCGTAAGTTATAAGTTGTATCTTCTATGTATCTGTTGCATCTTCTAAAATAAGTTGACGCTCTTTTTCTGATGGAGTTATCAACTTCTTAATATCAATAATCATAAAGGTATGAACTTACATGATACTGGAAGCTGAGGGAAACTTCCTTGAGACCGAGGCTAACTACAGTTTCATATCCAGTACTATTTTGCCACCATTAGGCATTCGGCTAACATAATAAAATTATTCTTTATTTATTAGTTTATAAAATCTCAAATTGGAACTGAAAAACAATTACAAAAACTAGTAATCGAATATTGCATCCGGCAGATGGGTAGAAGGGATTTGTGAGCACCATAGGTCGATGTCAAGTGAAACAGAACAGAGCGAATACCTCTTAAAGACAATTTAATAGGGACAACATAGGCAATATTTTTCTTTTTAGAATTGATACTATTTTTCTCATTGCCACAACTTAGATACGAAAACAGTTTACTTATCACTATTATTAAATCATAATAGTGGCGTTGAAGAGAAAATTTTGGTACAGAAGTTCAAATATACATTAAAGAAAGAGCAAGAAATCTAGTTTCACATTCTCGGCATGTTAAGATCTTTTCGTTTCATATAATTTAATAAAGTATTTTGCTCAAAAAAAAAAAAAAATTTGGATTAGCTGAGTTTTTCTGAAATATCTCTTACCCATAAACTTTTTTTTAACTCTACAAATTTAAAATGGCTTTATGTAGTCTCATATTTTTCCATCTTTGATATGTTATAGCGATAGCTCTGGAATGGGTTACTGAACTCTAATGAAATTCGCAATTGTCTCTTTTTAGATTAAATCCGACTTGTTCCATTCAATCAAACTTTGCCCGCAAAAAAAAAACTTTTTTTTTTTTTTTTTTTGAAGCACAAAGCATAATTATGACCATACCTGAACAAAGTAACTTTTAATTAAATTGACATATAGAAATGTTACTAACAATCTCAGAGATACATCCAAAACCCAAAATCATCATAATTCTATAACTAAATTATTTTTAATTGGTTCCAAAATCACCACTTATTTGAAAGTGATAGGTAAAATTATTTCTCATTGGGAGTTTTTACCACTTTTACTTTTATTTACAATTTTAATACAGGTGCGCCGGCGTAGACCAAAGTTTCTGAGGGGGTGAAAGTCTGACGCATCTCACCGTGGGTTTTATTTTGCCCTGGACAGGCTTTATTGAGAAATAAATGCTTACCCAGTGTCACAGTTGTTTAAAATAGTGTTTAGAACAGAGTGGTTAGTGATAGAGTGCTCCTCCGCCCTGACCTGAAGTGGAAGAATTGAGGAAATAAAAATAATTTAGTCAGGAGTAATCAATTTCTGCTGTTGTCCTTTACCTACTTAGAACCTAGATTAATTAGGTTCAATATGCGTTGATAATTTATTTATTTATGCTGATTCCAATATATAAAAAAACTAGTTTATATAAAAAAATATCAAGATAGACTACAGTTATACGTAGTAATAATATGGATCATGAAACTGCCTTTAAATTGTAAAATTATCACAATTCTAATGATATTCATTAAAAAAATAATTTCCTCAAATCCTGATTGTTGAAATCAGTCACTAATTTCATAGTGTAAGCATATTTATAAGTGATTCAGAAAGAGTTTAAAGGGGCAAAATACAAGAATAAAACTACAAACTTTTTCTCTTATTATTTTTATTTATTAGTTTTCAAGAAAACATATAACAAGAGGTACAATAAATAATATAGAAAAATAAATATATCCCTAGATATCTCGAGTTATCAGTTTGCTCAATAAATTACAATCTTAAATATCCATATCCTTTTTACACACACACACACTCACATATATATATATATATNTGGCCAAATGAACTGGTTTGTTCATATTTCAAGTAAGATACAAATATTTTTTTATATTCTTTTGTATAAAACACGTAATAGCATCAGGTCAGTTATTTATCTGTTTCCCAAAACAGTGAAGAATTTACATCAAATTCCAACATTAATTTCGGTAGTGGGAGCCCAACTGGTTTGGGGATATCATTATCACAGTATTGCTGAATGTTCATTCCTCGTATCATTGGCTTTTATAACTCCCGCTTCGAAGTCAGACCTACCAAGACACCAAGGAAAGTGGCCATTGCCACATCTCAAGTGTACTGAGGCACCTGGAGGGTGGTGATGGCCCCATTCGGAAGGGTGAAGACCTTGGTGATCAACTGGAACTGTTGACCATTTCCTGGTGCTGACTGGGGGTTGTCATTTGAGGGGATGGCAGGGAGGTCCAGGAACGGTGGCTTTGGGGCATCGACCACCGGCAAGTCCTACAGTAGGGTCAATTGAAAAAAAAAAAAAAAATTATTAACACTAGATAACACTAGTTAAACCTACTAAGCAGATACAAATCGAAAAGAGTGACTAATTTAAAAGTAAGAGTTGCGTATTTGTAAAAATTCAATTGTATTAAATTCAGCATTCACTTGAAATGCGTAATGTTAAGGTATATATAATACTTTATATTATGTATATTATTGTTATATGTGAATATATATTATTCATATATGTTAGCATTAGGAAATAATCAATTTATAGGAATATAACTGCATGAAACTTTTTTTTTCTTATAAAGAAAGGAATTTTTAATTACAGTTTAATCTATTTTTAAAGGATGTATGAAAAAAAAGTATTTGTATTTGATATAAGAATTAATACTCAAGGTGTAGTCCAATGTAAACTACCATCATCTAGCCAACTGCTCGATCCCATGCTGATACCATGCCTTTGGACGATTGCCAAATAACTCTTGGCCCGCTATTTCAACTTCAGCATTATTCTCAGATTTCTTTCCTTGAAGAAAATAGACCTATACGGTGGATGTGGCAGGAGTTCGAACGCATAAAGTTCTCTAAACATTTCTTTGGCTGGAAGTTTGAGGACGAGCATTAGTTTTTTTTAAATAAAACTCCTTTTCGGTTGATCAAAGCAGGATAAAGCTCAGAAAATTTCGCGTGCAACCTTTACAATTTGCAGCAGCAGAGTTCAAAATACTTAGAGCGTCTGTCGAGAACAAATTTGTGATGAAATCCAACTTCAAAATTTTTTTTTTCAAATTACCTCTTGCAACAACCGGGAAAGCAGTGTGTCCGCGATCTAGCCACTGCTTAGGGATAATTAAACCACTGATCTCGCCATTAAACCCACTTTTCATCATAGGTTACAATCTTTCAATAAATTTTCACAAATTTCTAAGCTCTTAGCTGATGTAACTTATTATTGTAATCTTTACTTACAGTTACAATACTTTGATAATGAGGAATAAGTTTTTGAGGAACCAGTCTACTGCACTGTTTCACCATCCGAGAGTAGATGGCAACTAGTAGTATCTTCCGACACACCACACCCCCTACCAAATTCGTGAGTACTTGTGTTCAGATTTGACTCAATAGCTCCTGCAGAACCTCATCAATATCCATTAATGGTCACTCTGAGCACTTCTTTCTTTTCAAAGTCGTATCTCCAATTCTAAATTTTTCAAGCCTAGATGACACAGGTCAAACCTTGATAATGGTCAAGAACACCATTCCTATCATATTTAATATTTTCTGGAGTCATTTCTTATTTTAAAGAGGTTGAACAGGATTTACCAAGCTTAGAGAATTTTCTAAAGGTATTATTAAGTTTGATAAGTATTGCTACTATTGATAAGTAATAAATAGGATTAAAATATTTATAGTCCTTTGAATTCTTGAATTTGATAAAACTGTCATATATACAGNTTAGAGCGTCTGCCCAGAACAAATTTGTGATGAAATCCAACTTCAAAATTATTTTTTTCAAATTACCCTCTTGCAACAACCGGGAAAGCAGTGTGTCCGCGATCTAGCCACTGCTTAGGGATAATTAAACCACTGATTTCGCCATTAAACCCACTTTTCATCATAGGTTACAATCTTTCAATTAATTTTCACAAATTTCTAAGCTCTTAACTGATGTAACTTATTATTGTAATCTTTACTTACAGCTAAAATACTTTGATAATGAGGAGTAAGTTTTTGAGGAACCAGTCTACTGCACTGTTTCACCTTCCGAGAGTACATGGCGACTAGCAGTATCTTCCGACACACCACACTCCCTAGCAAATTCGTGAGTACTTGTGGACAGATTTGACTCAACATCTCCTGCAGAACCTCATCAATATCCATTAACCCTCATTGAACAATTTACATCAGATTTAGCTTACATTCACCGTTTAATATACTTTAGAATCAATATTTTACTTACAACACTTTGGCTTCTAACCCGAATCACAAGCTGCTTAGTTGGAAGTAACGGGTAGTCAGATTTTTTGAGACCTTGTCACTGCATCTTATCCTTCATTTTTACAATGCATTACATTTATTAATATTTATTTCGTTCTGATGATCATATACTAAGTAAACAGAATGCTTCAACAAGTTTCAAGAACGATACCAAACGACCACGTAAAGGTTAATTTTTTATTTATAGAATGCAAAACATTTTGCCATTTACGATAAATTATGTCCAGTTAAAAAAACTGATTAAAATCAATTTGGATTTGAAAATCAAGTACAATTTTATCTAGATGAAGTATGATAATTTTCCTTTTGCTGACAGGCAACATATATTTACATGTTATAAATTTTATCCAACCAAAAAAAAAAAAAAATAAAAATAACAAAATTTAAAAAAAAAAGTGTAGTGAAACTAGTTCAGTCTAAGGGAAAAAAACCCATAAATTCCTGTAAATCAGAAAAACTTACATTGAAATTGAAAGTAGTCTGTGGATTGTATGCCTGACCTTCCCCGTTGTAGGCTTCATCTTGAGCTAGGGCAGCCCCGAAGAATATCGCAACCTGGAACATTGAGTCACACTTAGAAAGAGGTACATGCCGCTTACTACACTCACTGCGTGTCTCTTTGAATGCAACCTTCTTGACGCCTTGATTTACACCGCTAGTCCACGTATCTCTGTTCGAGTCTCTTTCTACGTCACTGGAGGTGGAAATCTCATGAACCTCTTTTGTGGTCCAAACTAACTCTATCCACGCTATTTACCAATCTATTTTGAACCGTCACTCCTATATTCAAACCCACATAACCCATACATTTAAAGCTTAATGATAAAATAATTTTATCTGTTGAACCAGAAGTAGAGAAGATTGTAGAACCTTAAAATAATAATAGAATTTATGGCATATCTCGAACATAGTAATTTTGGTCAGTATGTCACAAACGCATATAAAAATTTGGTAAACCTAGGAGTGTATGTGTATCAATTCAATCAATCATATTTTTTTTTTCAAAGCTGCGAAGGGGGACACTGCCTAGTCTTCTATATGAATAATGGAATTCTTATATCTGTAGTTGTATTGTGAGCTCACAATTAAGTGCTAAATAAAGGTAAAATAAGTTTTGTCTTTCTCACAATTTATTACAAGTATGAGCCTTACAAGGTCGTTTAGAGTAGCATTCTGAAGATGACCTTCCAAGTTCGAAAGCGCTTATCCTTCTATGTATGATGCTATAAATGTATAATTCAATGCATCCTAAATACATTGTGTAAAATATAATTTAACCTTTATTTAAAACTTAATTGTTATAGTTCTTGTCTAAAGTAAGTTTTTATATACTTCTAGATACATAAATACGTACAACAATCTACAAAACGGCACCCTATTATCGAATTTAGTATATTTTTTATTTAAAAGTAGAAGCCCGAACAACTTCCGAATTTATATTATTACATATCTTCCTTAATATGAGTTTTTATTTAATTTTTTCAAAAGATGAAAATAAATGTTAGAAAAGGAGAGTTTTTTTGACCGTAGATATTATTCTGAGATGATTTTAGATGGGGTTCGGTTCAATAACTAAAATCATCTCAGAATAAATGCTAGATAATTACATTTTCAATTTTTTAAATATATTTTTTCTTGACGTTAATAAAACAAATATGTTAAGCTTCTAAACTTTGTTCTTTGTTGAAATTTGCATTTAGTATTTGTGATTTTATAATTTTATGTTAAAATATAAATTTAAATAAAATTAAAGCAAGCGAGGTATACTTAAGAATAAGGTCTAATAGGAGAATATTGTTGTCATTTATTAGCTATTATTTATAGGGCTTATAATATTTCATATTTTAAATTTTCACAATATTGGCAATTAAAATATAAATTTAAAAAAAGTTAAAGTATGGAAATAACTTTCGAGGTCAGGTAGAAATGAGATTTGGTGTTGCAAAGAAGTAGAAAAATTCAATTAATGAATTTCATTCATATAGAGACTTTGAGATATAATTTACTTATAATATTTGAAATTTTCCCTAATTCATCAGAAGTTAAAATGATACATTATGGCACATATTTAAATATTTATATTTAAAGAGCACCCATAAACTTACTATTTGTTTTCACCATCTACTATTGAAATAATTAAGATAATCATTGCTTAATAAGTCTAGTATTTAGGAATGTATAGAAGGCATATAGGCCCAATGAGGGCGGTAGATAAATGAGAAGGGGAGAGACTCACCAGGAGAAGAGTCAGCCGAGCCATGTCGATCCGTTCTGACGAGAGCCGGTCGCGGAGCCGCTATATAGGCTGGCGATTGGATACAGCTCCTGCTTTTTCCACAGTCCGCACGTAACATCATCTGCTCCATTATGAGTCTGATGGCGATTCAGAAGGATTGGGGGAAACCTCGGACTCAAGCCACGGAGTCGTGGCTTTGCTTCCGATCTGATTCCTTGCGGGAGGAGGTCAGCTCGAATTTGTCGTCAGATGTGGTAAATGTGGCCTACACTCGACATGTACCACAACATTGTCCCTTATTGTCTTTAGTACACAAGTTTTAGAAGTGAGAGGGCATTTTAAAAGATATCCCCCAGAGAAAACATTATTAATTTATTCTAAGATGATTTTAGTTGGGGTTCGGTCGAGGTAGATCCAAAAAAACACAAATTAAAAAAATGTATTTTTTTAATGAAGGATTATCTGCCAACGTTTCGGCTTACATTGTAAGCCATCTTCAGGGCTATCATGAAGATGAGAGAGGACGTCCTGTCCCTAAGTTCACATTTCCATGACTGAGTTATCCACTATTAATTTATATATTTATTAATTAATATATGCATGAGTCTTTTACATTCATTGTTAGCCCAGGCTTTTAATTGAAATTTCCTCATTTACTCTTCTTTATAACTTGGAAAATCTTGCATTAAGCAGCTCCTGGTTGACGAACTGTTTTAATTTATCATCGATATTATTTAAATAAGTCAAACTTTTGTTTTAAATTATAAACCAGTACAATAAAAATCTATTTGTTTGGCTAGAGAGGGGGAACTATAGATTCTGAATTAATATCGCTCTACGCTTCCCGCTTATGAGGGTCTTTCATAAGTTCCTGGGGAAGTCACCATTATCTGTAATGATAGGTTTTAAATATTATTATTAGTATTATTTTACTTAAGTTCGTATATTCGATGGAAGTTCAAATTTGGTGTATTTTTACTAGACGATTAATAACAAAAAATGTATGGTATAATTGGTATAAAATGTACTTACCCAACACATGTATTCTAAAACATTGTTAACGGAAAAGCTCATTAAGGAAGGTATTTTAGAATGTATTTAGGTGGGTTGATTCTTCAAATAGAGAAAAAAAAGTCATATTTCAGCTTCTTCCTCAATGTTTCAAAAATGTTGAATGGAATCGTGCAAAATGGAGGTACTTAAAAGAAGGCAAATCTTTAAAAATCGATAATAAAAAGGTCTGCTTATACCAAACAGATTCTGCGCGTTTCATTAAAGATGGTCATAAATGATAATGAACAAAAATTTAAAAGACTCTCCAACTTCCTTGTTACCTAAAAAAATTTCTTCTTTAATATTGCCTTTTAATTATAATCTTGGAAATTACATTTTTCATCTATTATGTTCTACATTTTGTTTTTTGTTGTTTTTGTGGTATATTGGATATTGATTGGAATTTATCGATCAGAGAATAAGGAACAATGACATTACCTACCGATAGGGACTGTTACACACATATGGAGAGATCTCTCTATTGGTTATGACAATTTTTAGTGCAAGGGAATTGAATGAAAAATCTAACCATCCCAGCCAGGACTCGAACCTGGATCTCCTGCTATCCGGGCCGGTGCGTTTTCCATTTACGCTACCGAGACAAGTCTGATAAGTTATTATCAGAGTGCCACGGAGGTTAGACTTTCGACACTAGTGAGGGGAATTTAATAACTTATCAGACTTGTCTCGGTAGCGTAAATGGAAAACGCACCGGCCCGGATAGCAGGAAATTCAGGTTCGAGTCCTGGCTGGGACAGTTAGATTTTTTATTCTGTTCCCTTGCACTAAAAATTATTAAAATTTACGTGGGATTAAATACCACAAAAAATAATATTTATCTATTGGTTATGTATTTCTTGTCTAATACTTTTTGTGAGTAATAAACCTTTGAGTCAAACATATTGTTTGTTATATTTTATGTTTAAAGACATTACATTTGTCATAACACAAATAGTAATAATAAAGATTTTAATTAATATTCAATTTTTTTTATTATTAATTCTAAACATTCTTACACCTGACTTTGGTTTCTATGTATTAAAAATACTGGGGCCCGCCCACAACTCGAAGTTACATTCATAAATATTTTCTTGTTCTATTTTTTTTTAATTCTGAAAAATAAATGTTTGTAAATTACACTTAAATCCTATTATGTTCAATACATTGTTACCAATTGTAAAAATAATGAAAATACAGATGATTTTCTAATTTGGTTTCTCTCTAATCCTCTGACAACTCATCCTCCACTCTAATTGGGTCTTTCTCCAATCTAGTACAAACTTTGCCATTCCTTTGACAGACAAAAATCTGGCTATAATTTTTGACTTCTGAAAATTTGAGTGCCCAAGTTTTCCACCACTATATGACTTATCCAACATGCACTAAAATTTTGATGTAGCTTTCAAAGCTTGACTCATTATTTAAAATGTAATAAAAAATCGCTTTTAGATGTAGAAAGAAAGGCTGCGTTAAATAATTAATAAGTTAACCAAAATAGCTCTCTTGTTTTCAACAGATGTCCATTTAGAAATACAAACAAAAATAAAACATACATAAACAATAAATGCAAGGGAATAGAATAAAAATGAACCAGATCCAGGTCCAAGTCGAAATCTAACCTGATCCAGGTTCGAGTCTTGGCTGAGGCAGTTATATTTTTTATTCTTTTCCCTTGCATTTATTGTTTAAAAATAATGTGGGTTTAAATACCACAACAAAAATAATATTTATAAAACAAATGATGGTATATTTAGATAAATAACGTTTTTGATAATTACTGTGGGGTTAAAGCAATATAAAAGCATTGTAACATTGAAAAAGTATGGTAGAGAAGTGGTGGTATAGTATGAAAAATTACACTGCACAACAAAAAAATATTTTTTTAATGTTTCCTACACTAAATTAGTCTATTTCTACTAATTTTGGGGTGATAAAAACGAAAATAACATTGTAAAATTTTTATAAGCTCTGGTTTTTGAGATATACAGCACTTATTCTTAAAGAGTAGTTATACTATACGTGAAAAGTGAAAGTACAAAAAACAATATTGTTATGTTTCTTTTAGAATATTTTAAGTACAAAATTGATTAAAAAAAAACATTATTCTTAGTGTTTTGACAAATAAAAGAGGTTTGTACCACCAAATTTCAATTAAGTCAATCCGATGTATTGTAAGATCGCTGTCGTTTAGCTTGTCTTTTATAAAACACTTCTGGAGCATCCTTTACTGAGCTGTCTGTACTGAGATATTTTCACATCATGTTTTAGAAGATTCCACTGTTGTAGTCTTGACCCTAACAGCTCAGCCTTTTCCTTAGACAAGCCAAGATCTCTTATAAGGTCACTCAACTCTGCTTGACTAATTCTGTGCGGATCACTAGACCTATCGCTTACATCAAAATCAGGGTCATAGGATGTAGAAGGATGGGTTGCTTCTTGTAAACAGACTTCATCACTTTCCTCTAAAATTTCATAGTTTTGGGGTGGAGAAGGGACTGGCAAATTGTCTGAGTGTGGTACAGGCCGAAGAGCAGATGGGAGATTAGGGTATTTCACCGTTCCTCTTTTCTTCATAGATAAACCTTGCTTAATGGGAGGAGTTAAGCAGAAATAACAGTCGTCTGTATGATTGGTAGGCTCACGCCAAACCATAGGTACTGCAAAAGCCATTGCCCGCTTGTTATTTTTCAGCCACTCTCGCAATATGACGGAACAAGAATTACAACATATATGAGGAGCCCATGATTTATCTTGGTCCCCAACTTTTACACCAAAATAATGTTCATAGGCAGTCTTAATGATAGGTGACATTTTACGTTTCTGAGCCTTAAATGTTATTTCACCACATATATAGCAAAAGCTATCGACAGAATT
Organism: Oncopeltus fasciatus; assembly: GCA_000696205.2. Lineage (NCBI taxonomy): Eukaryota > Metazoa > Arthropoda > Insecta > Hemiptera > Lygaeidae > Oncopeltus > Oncopeltus fasciatus. Next base: position 165,622 of record KZ807117.1, read on the forward strand.
CACACACTTTCGAGGCATTTCAGATCAGCACTTAAATTAATTTAAAAATCAACTTCACACGATAATTTCAATAGCAACCACGTGCGTACAATTGACAAACTCGCAAAGGTTATGTTTACTACTTATGAACAGCTGATGAGAGGGGTGTTATGTAAACAAACATGTGTACCAACTGTTGGTGATGAAATATTTCATTTGTTGAAAACTCAATATATATATAATAGAATGATACTATATCTTGAAAACAAGAGCTAATATATAATTTTTATGGTCATTTTCGGTTTTAACACGTGGAAATACATTAAAATCAGCTAATTTCAACCCCGAAACAAAAACTTTGTTGTTCAGTGTTATTTATAGTTAATGTGAAGAATTTAAGTTTTTTAGTAACTATTAATTTAAAAAAAAAATGTATTAAATTTTTGTTTTAGTTAACAATAGCAATTTAGACAAAAATTTGGAAATATAATTTTGACAAAATTTAAGGCTATAATAATAATCTGATCTCAAATTAAGGAAAAAGGTTTTTTTCTTTTATTTTTAGTGTTCTCCTACCTACTGGCTAACTGATGAGCGTCGCACCCCTGATCTAATTGATTTCTCTATCCACAAAAACCTAGATCCTACCCATACATCAGTTCCTCATTAATGAACTTGCCTCTGATCACAGCCCTATCATGCTAAACCTATCCCTTACACTAATTCCTAAGTCTTCCTCTGAAACTCTGATAAATGGACCCATAAACTGGAAGGATTTTCAATTCCACCAGGAATCCACCATTGACCTCACTACCTCCCTCAAAACTCCCGAAGAATAAGACGACGCCTTACACTCTTTCACGTCTGCTATACAGCAGTCAAAATATTGAATTAACCATTGCTCTTAATTGTATTTTTTCCTTATTCTTAAATTAAGTTATTTATGTACTCCATTAAAAAGTTATATCTACAGTCTATTCTTAATGATACCAACAGAGTTGGGATATTTGCCTTGTTTGAGTATAACACGTGATTTCTACACCTATGTGACTGACTTTTTGTAAATGTTTGTAAAATTTTACATATCTGCTCCATTTTAATTTCTGAACAATGCAATTGATCTAAAACAATCATCCTCAACCACTGTCTTAAAGGAGTGTCTTCAGATAATTTCAATGAGTTCTGTTGGGGTTCAGAGTTCAAATTTCTTATTTACCTTATCCCGAAGTTCTAGTTCAATATTTATTAAAGACTTTACTTATGTTTATTTTTCAATTTGACAAAAACAATCATAATATGTTATATTTTAATACATTTCTCATTAAAAATATACTGTTTTAACATTTTACTGAAGCTTCGATACAAAAAAGCACATGATTTTTTAACTTATTCATTTCAATTTTAAACTTTAAAAAAAGTCAATTACCACTTACATATATTCTTAATATACAAATGATATAAGCTCAATAGAGTATGAAACATATTTCAATAAATTGACCTCTTTAGTTTCTGTCTATAAAACAGAAAGAACAAAAAGGATAAATGAAGCATATACAATTTTAGAATACCTGTTTTAATAACACATATACTAAATGTAACAAATATACTCAAATATATTTATATATTTAACACTTCAATTTATTTACATTACTTACAAAAACTAAATAAATACTAACACTAATACAACTATTTTATGGCAACTAATAATATACTAATAATATTTAACCACAATTAAGTCAATTCAAGGAATAAGATTTTTTTAAATATAGGTCATTAAAAAATATGAATTGAAGTTTGAGTTGAGCTAAGTACATGCAAAAAAAAAAAAGTCTTCCTTAAAATACAGAGATGTCCTTTTGAAAAGAAGGAATGATTAAATCACCAGGAGAGTGAAGGAACAATGGCAAGCAGTATAATGGTTTTCTGGTACAATGGTGTATGCTCCAAGGCAGGATCTGAGGAAGGAAATTGGTGGTTTCTTATGTTCATCTTTTGAGAATAGTTGCACTGTATGTATTTATTCAGTACTGCACTCAATAATGCCAACTTTAGCAAATTTAGTTTAATATTGTCAAATTCGTAAATTTAAAAGGGAGCAGACTTCAGCTCTTTCTGGTTCTTAAGTTTCTAAAATTTTAGTTTTATCATTTTTATTATCAATAATTTATAAAATAAATACATTTTTCCAAGATTAGTATTAAATTTGATTAAGTAGTTTCAAAAACATAATGAGCCCATACATTTTAACAGTGAAAAATATTTATGGAAATATAATGCCTTCTTTAGAACCAGTAGCTCTAAAATATTTATTAAAAAAAAAAATCACTATTTGAAATAATATGTAAATAAACATAGTTGCATAGAAACTATAAATTAATTCATTGTAAAATAAAATTACAGAATGTTCTAATAATAATAATACCTTAACTACAGATGACAGTCTATAGTGCAAAATATAAGGAAAATGAAACAATGAAAAAGGGCTATCATGAAGGCTAGAGGGGACGTCTGTCACCAGGATCCCATATTCATAACTAGTGAGTTTTTTCTTTCTTTTTTAGTATAACAATAGTTATTTTTAAAACATTAAGAGAATAAGCATGCCTTTTTAATTTTTTTTTAATTTTAAACACCATACAAGTTAGAGAAGAACAAAGATAGGTAGATTAACCAGATATATCCAAAATTCTAGCTTTCAAAAAATAATTATATAAAATGATAAAAAAGAATGAGTGTTTAAAATATTTGTAAATAATAATTTAGGATTTTTCTACTGTTGGAAATCATTTATTTCCTCCAGTAAGGAATAGGTTTGAGGAATCCCAGCTCTTTGCTTTTATCCACATTATTTGAAGCCAAAGCCGCATTTTATTATATTTTATTATTATTATTATCAATTTTATCCCACTTAAAATAGAATCCCATCTACAATATAATTTCTTTGCTCTCACAAAATACAAAGCAAGACAAATTTAGATTGGTTGAGAATAAAAAAAATAATACTATTTAATGGTGAATAGATAAGTATTTGTCAAATTATATAAATATTTCAAAATTTTAAAACAGTATTTGGAGATCGTTGATCATGAAACTTTATGTTGAAGGATTGGTCGGGGACTCGGTCTTGGGTTTTGAATAATTAAAAACTTGGAAAATAACATTTAATTCTAAAAGGCATTCTTAAGTGAATCAAAAGGCAAAAACTATACTTCAACAAAATTAAAGATACACTCCCGTCAAAAAAAAGGTTAGTGAGAAAATCCTATAATTTTATCCAATAATAACTTGTTATCAATAAGAAATAATCAAAAAAATTAATAAAACTTCATGAAGAAAGTAATTTTATGCATTTATGCACATGAATGAATAAAATAAAATAAATGCAAAATATGCAGTCTCAAAAAGAAAGGATTCCTGTTCACAATTTTTTATTACACTAACATTTCATAGCATAGATATCAATTCTCTAATAGAAAGGATGATATAATGCATTTTTAAAAAATATTGAATAAACAAGGTAGCCTTAAAAATAGACTGCCTCGCAATTTATAATATTTATTCCACAACTATTTTAATACCTTAGCAACAAAGATTCTCATTGTTGACATAGTTTTCAGACTTATCTTCCTCAAGTGTTGAATAAGGGAATATATAAATAGTGACAAAAGACAATAAATTTAAAGAGAGGAAATCCCAATCTTGTTCTATTTATTTATTTAACTACAATTAAAAACAGACAGTAGAAATAAATAATGTAAACATTAAAATTATTTTTTCAATTGATTCAAAATAAATTTTAAAGTTTTTTAATACATTAAGTTAAAAACATTTAATATTTACAAATATCCACTGCCTTTAAGTACTTAAATATTATAAGATTTATAAATATTTCAGAGTTATAATAATTAAGTTTTTAATAAATTAACTTTAATGGGTAGGAATTATAGTAGGAAATAGATGAAAACATTTTAAAATGTTAAACCTTAAGACTTAAAATTTAAGTAAAAACAATTGAATCTTTTCATGTTAGTTTATATTTAACATTTGGTTTAATATAATTAATAACTTTGGCACTGTTAACACTATCCTACATATGTACTATACAAAACCTCTGAATTCATTTGTTACAAAACAGTTTTAATAGATAATATATGTATATATATATATATGTGTGTATATTACTTGGCTTGTTGATGTTTCTCCAGAATTTCCAGCCTTGCTTTGGTCTGCTCTAGCTCCATTCTGGTTGTTTCCAACNAAAAAAACAAAACAGTCATTGCGGCCAAATGAGTATGGATTAGATAAGATTAAGAATCACCAAAAATATTTTAACAAATCAGTACTTACATTATACATCATCTCTTAACCTTAGTCACGAATAAATAAACATTCATATAATCAAAACCTACATTGTAATTACTTACTTAAAGACTTACTTTTGGTGGTATCCATATTTTCAACAATTTTTTCTAGTTCGTTTACATGTTTGTTCCTCTCTTTCAACTGTTCTTCAAAATTAGAAACAAGACCCTGAACTTTACAAATTTCCCAATTGATAAAGTCCTTAGAATAATCTCCAAACCAACCAGGTTTTTTATAGTCATATTTTTCCATTGAATGAGAGATTTCAAAACTACAAGTTATTAACTCTACAAGACGTGCCCTTTCAGGGCTATTAGCTTGAAGAGCTGTGATTTCTTTCAGTTCTGTCAGAGATTTAATAGACATATTAGGAAGAAAATTGTTAATGACTTGTTCAAGTCCATTTTCTTCAAAATTATAATTATTCAAATTGAGTTGCTGAGATATACTTAATGACGTAGAAGACTCTTCCTTACAATCATTATTAGTATTAACAATATTAGAATGCAAAGATTTTTTTATATCCAGGGAAGGTTTAGTAGAGACTTTCGAATTCAATGAGACAGGATTATTTTTATAAATATTCAAGCTTTTACTACCTATAGCATCAGTCTGACACAATTGTTTTGGTTTTTTAGTGCCATCAATTTCTCCCTGATCGCTATCTGAAGAATCATTTTTCTTTTTTATGGTTTTTCGAATTCTAGTTTTATTTTTCATATTAGAAGATTTACTTGTTTTTTTATTTGTCTTGGAACAAGTGCTCTTCATCTTTCTTTTTCGTGATGTAGAGGTAATTTTTCTTGAATGGTCATTTTGAGTTACTAACGGTTTAAGCACATTTTTTTTTTCGCCAAGGCTTTTGGTATTTACAGCACTCAAAGTAATAGTTACTGTTTCTTCGTCAGTTATTTTTATGTTTTCATTATTATGTGTATGTTCTGTTATTTTTACTTGAGATCTGTGGATAGCAGAAGGATATTTTATGAAATCAACAAGTTTTACGACTGGATATAAATTTGTAATGGAACTTTTTTCTAAATTTACACAATATTCTGCTTTAAATACTTCCTTTTTCCCATTATTCCCCTTCCTGAGTGTTCTTTTTGCTTCATTTTTATTCAACTCAACCTTATGAAGCAAATTCTTTTTTTTTTTCAAATTCTTTTTATCTTTATCATATAAACTGGCAATTACTTCTGAATAACTATTACCTTTAGGAGATTTACTATAACTTTCAAAAATCCTTTTTTTAACAAAGTTGGCTTGTTCTTCATAAGCGTACCTCCCTCTTTTCTTAAGTGGACGGTTTTTATCATCACTTTTGACTGATCTAGAAAGGTGAAAGTTATCATTTTCTTTAAATAATTTTAGTTCATCTGTAGGACTTAAGTGTTCAACTTTGGGATGATTGTCTGTTTTATGTTTACGTGGCCTACCTCTTTTTCGCTTAAGAGGAAGAGGGCTTAAAGAAGGATGTGAATTCCTTCCAATATCAGACAAATTAGAAATTGAGTTTTTAATTGAATTTGTACTCTCTTTAGGGTTGCAATTCAATGGAGGACCATTACTATTAATACAATTGGATAGCATTTCATTTGACTTTTGAGAGTTTATATTGTAACTATTATTAGAAACTTCATTGTTTTCATCTGTAGAAAGAACCTGTGAGTCACATGCATCAAACTTTAAACCAGAATTGCTGGATACATCATTAGTCATGGCAGACCTGCCCCTTTTCTTAAATGGCCGGCTCTTATCATCAGAAAATTGTCCACCGATATTACTATTCTTTAATGAAGATCCCTCAGAAGGTGATAAAGAATAGTTAATAGAATTTCCTTCATTTTGATCAGGATTGATAATCTCATTATTATTTTTCTGTAGAACACAGTTTTGTGCACTGTTTTCTACAATCTGAATATGAGAAAAAGAGTTTTCAATTGCAGATTCCTTGGGCAGTAAATGATCTTTATCATCATTCTGACCCACATTGGAATTTTCTATGTCATTATTACTTTCTTCTAAATGTCCGCCATAAGTTGCATGAGGGTCAATACAAAAATTTACGTTATAAACACATTGAGTATTCTTTTCTTGATTATGATATTGACCTACACTTCTTCCAGATATTATACCACCATTATTTTCTGTAGGTTTAGAGTCAATTTCATTTAATTCCTTATTTATGTTTTCTTTCGAGTCATGATTTTCAATATGTTGGGTAGAAGAAGTCATGGAGCTTAAGTCCTCCAATGACAGTCCATTCTCCTGACTACTTGAACTTTCAGAATTTCTTATTTCACTCTTAACAGCATTATTTAGACCATCAGTTTTGTTTTGGTTAGACTCAACTGGTAACTTGAATTCCACTGGTTCTTGAACATAAACAGCATGCTGTTTCTTCATTGTTGTTCTATTTATTTTTCTCTTTGTCTGTACAACTTTCTGGTCAACTGAGTTAGACTTTCGCTTAGACCTTTGATTTTTAACATTAATTTGCTTGTTATTTGAAAAATAATCATTTTTATTGATTAAGTACTTTTTATTACATGATCCTGTTAAATAATCTGGTGTTTTGTCACTTGATGTACTTCTTGTAAGACGAATATCTGATCCAGAAGGAAAATATTCCAATAAATCTTTAATGTCACAATAAAATGCTTGAAAAATTTCATTGTTAACCATTCTGTTTAAATTACATAGTACATATTTTTTTAAGGACTGTGCAACTTTCCTGCAGTTGTTAATTGTGAATAATGAATTGTTTTCTGACATTTTTGCCCCAAAAAGAGCAATTTTATGCCATCTTTCTTTGTCATTTTGTTCAGTTTTCTTTAATTCATCCAAATGCACTCGACATGATTGAACAAATAGAGCTAGGTATTTGTCATTCCAACCAATTGGCAAAGTAAACTCTAAGTCCTTGAAATTCTTAAATAGTTTATATACTTTTTCAGGCGACCTCATAACTGAGATTGATGAAATCACATTTTTCTGTTTTTCATCTGTTGGTAACATTTTAAGTTTTTAGAATGAACTCTTGAAAGAATCAACCTAAAAAGAAAGAAATAAAAGCAATTTTAATAAGCAATATTTAAGAGTAAAGAACCTTTTGTGATACAACTATCAAATTTTGATCATAAAGCCAGCCTAAAACTGGACACATAATAGAGTACAGTGAGGCTCAACACAGAATGTGCTGAACAATAGAAAAGAAGGAGTAAGAGAGGTTAGTGATACAGAGGCACATTCTCAGCTTGCACTCACTGTGTGTTTCCAACACTGAATGTTAATCATGAATATACCTCTGTGTGTTTGTGTGTGGGTGTGTGAAGTGTGACTATTTGCTATATCCACAGCTCATTTCTAAACAAATTAAACGAAAATAAAGAGCTATACAGAAAATTTTTATTAAAATTTATCTATTGAAATGCTGGGAGACTATATACCTATTTTTGTTAATGCCTACAGGATGCATTGTTTAATATGAAATTCATATTAAAGAAAAATTTTTGGTACTATTAAGAGCTAAGGTAATAGCCAATCCCAAAAATATTGCTAATATATTACCAAGTTTTTAAAAAATATCATTAAACTCCAATTATTCTATTGATTTTCATCAAATAAAAATTAAACTGAAACCCTTCCATTAAATATGAATCCTATGCATCTACTTTTTTTTCAGTACATGAATTCATTTATGAGCCCCGAAAAGATTCCTGTCCAGGTACAAGTAATATAACAATTTAACTCAATATCGTTAATAAATATTTTGTTAGGCATTATTCCTGAAATTGAGTAAAATTTTTATCATTCTAGCCTGAAAGAAAACCACAGAATTATAATAATAGTTAACATTCTCTATTCACTATGAAAACTACTACAAAAAATTTTAAGCAATAAACTTAACTAGTGAATGGAGAAAAATAATTTGCTAAAAATAAATATGTCCCGTTCTTGAAGTAATAATCTTCATTGTTAAGTAAGACCCTAAACTCATAAATGGGGCTTAGGCAGTAAAGTACTAATCGTCGGAGGCATGGTGAAGGTATGGAAGGTGCTTTATGGTGAGACGTTAGCGCATTGATTGACAGGGGGCAAACAATCTTGAAAATCGAGCATGCTAGAGTTGCAAGAATAACAATACAAACAATAGTCTGTTTGTACCCCATTTTTCTCACTAGATGGACCAGGTCCTTGGTGTTTCCTAATACTGTTTTTAACCCTCGAAATCAGGAACATATTTATATTTATCTTTTTGCTCTAAAAAAGCAAATAATTCATAATACAATTCAATTTTGAGACTAATAATTTACTGAAAACTAAAAGCCTATTTCAAAAAACAAAAATAATGAAATAGAGATAATACAACTTACAGGTTGTAATTAATTTAACAACATTCTTTTCGGAATAAAAAAAAATATGCACCTAATTATACAAACAATGCATAATGCTCTCTATTGGGTTGGAGAGATGGGTGGATATAGGAGAAAATTTAGACTATTATATTAAACTTTTAATAAAAATACAGCTATTTTAAGGCAAAAATAATCCTTAGCAGATAAGGTTAATAAGGGAAAATATACATTTATTTTTTATCAGCCATTGGTCAGTCTAAGTTATATTCCATACTTCAAATTATACAAATGATAGTATGTTAAGATATTATTTCAAAACATTCAAAGCAAAAGAATGGGTACTCAGAGGAGGAGTTATTATTAGATACAAATTTCAATAAGAGTAAAGCAGGAAGGGAAAAAAATTCAGAAAAGGTTATAAATGAAAATATTGATTTTTTTTATCTCTCAGATATCTTTTAATGAAGTATTATATAATAATATTATTTTACAATTTGAATAATGTAAGTGTAAAATAGGGTGGGATACTATGAAGGGGATAAAAATAATGTTTTTAGTTTTATTCTTTTAAAAAATAAATTTTTTATAATCAACCTGAACAATCAAAACCATACCCACCTCTATAAAATCTTGTTTTATGATTAAAAATACATAAAATCTAAAAACCTAACTAAAATAAAATTTTTCTTCACTGTACATGAATTTTCTCAGAAACAGTGAACACAAAATGTGGGATCAAGTCCTATCAATACTTGCCTGAGCCTAATTTCATAAGAGCTTATCCACAACTTCAAGGAGGTTAAATTAAGGATAAAATTTAAAGATGCTATTGTAACCCAAATGGTTACACTCATTGAATATATATGTTTTTTCTCTTAATATTTATTATATCTCTCATAAATAGGCAGCATTATTAAAGACTTCAAAAGTCTGGCACAGTGAAAATTTAATTAAATTAAAATTTAATCCAGCATAATTCTTGCTAAATTTAAATAGTTATGTTTGATTGATAATAGTTATATATTAATTTGATTACTAATCCAGTGTAGACTAATTATTTTTAAAACATATTAGAAGTTCAACAGCACAGTTGCTTGAAGAGCAGCACAATCTCTAATTTTTACAGATAAGGTAGACTCGAATAGATTATTTTTGAAGGAATAAGCCCAAGCTTTGTGGCAAGCATCACCAATGACATTTGTCTAAGGAATCATACCAAAATCAAGTATGAAGTTTATATGCTCTTTGTTCCCTAAAAGCCAATATATACTATTATTGTCATCAATGTCCAATCCAAAGTCTGGCAACTCTCACCACACTCTAGTATTCAGAACTTTTCATCGATGTACAGTTATATGTTTTTCCAAGTCCTAGCCACCATGCTAAAAGGACCCTTTAAAATCTATTTTATGAAGTCCTATTGTGGCTCTACTCTTGTTATGGCTCCAGGCCTCCTCATGTAACTTAGTTTCATTTTTTAGTTAATTCTTAAGGATGCAGCTGATACATTTTCAGTAGTAGACTAGAATTAAAAAAAAAAAAAAAAAAAAATCCTGATCCTTCCTGCTAGACAACAATTAATGATGATAACTAAAACTTACATACAGTCTTCAAATCTCTATTAAACACTAATTACTTACTTGAAAACTTTGAAAACATGATACATTTTAATGCCCAATTAGACATAATTTCATTTTAACTTAAATTTGGATTTAATACTTTTATTTTGATATGCACTACAAAAATAATTATTCAATTTTTTTTTCCAATAAAAAATATCCCATCAATGAAAGTGCCTTAACCTTCATCCCAGTTATTGATTAAAATTCTCATTCCAGCAGCCATAATTTTCATTTAATGAGAAGCATTAGTCCTTCTCTTAACTTAATCCTGTCGGATATTATTACAAGAAAATATATATAGAATTCAAAACAAACATGAATTCTTTAAAAAACTTGATTATGCAGTTGGTTATCTAGTGGGTGCAGATCAAGGCTTCCAGTGGACTAATTCAAGGTCTCTACCTAAACTCAAGAATGGTCTTCTACAGCCACTGCTAAGTTGTCCTGGCCTGGTATTGAATTCTTCTGGAAAACACAGTGGCTTTCACTGAACAAAGTATCATTTAGAGGCTTCCTAACAGGTTCCAAAATATCATTCAGATATTATTAGTGGATATTTTAATGCCAATTTGCCAAAATTGGGATTTGTAGTTGTATCATAGTTTATCCCACATCAAACAATCAATGAAGAAAGATGGTAACCAAAATTGATGGTGTGATGGCTTTTTCAGGGCTGAAAGTAGAATGAGAGCAACTCTTGGTCCAGGGGGTTTAATTTATATTTGCTTAGGACCAGACATTCATCTAGAAGTCTGCCTTCCCATTGTTTTTTAAATAATTCATTTTTGTTTCGAAATCTTTATGTATTTCCTTGTAACAATATATATGGCAGGACCAGGTAAAGAGAGAGTGCCTCTCTCACTCACATACACGTTTGTGAGTGAGTGTGTGGGTGTGTATGTGGACTTAATGCTTTATGTAGTAGCAGTATTAAATTTATTCATAATCACTCTATATCAACACACTTATTATCTGAATATGTTGCCAGCACTAATTTTTAAAGCAACCAATATTCAAAGATAATAAAAAAATTCTAATAGTTCTAAACACTTCAACTTTTACTTTCTTTCACCCATATGTGGACAATATAATAGCCGTAGAAGTATTGGATTCAAATATAAATTCAAATTTGCAATAAAATTACACATTTGAAGGTTTCCTGATACCAAGTACATAGTCCTAAGATTACCAGTATTTGTTGGTAGCCTAAGAGTCCCAGCTCAGAAATGATAGGCCCCAGGATCTAAAAATTTACATTTTTGGTCGATTTATGACATAGATAACATTACAAATTATCCACTAAAATTATCTGACCAGTAGTGATACTTTTATATGCTGATAAAATATAAAATTGGATATTTTATCCAAAACCGATTCTAACATTTTGATTAAAACCAAGAAATAAAATGCTGCCTTAAATATAAGGTACAAATTGTTCACATTTAAATAATATAATTGACTCTATTAGCAAATATTTAAAATAAATCCATCTAAAGTAAAATCATTAAGATATAATTAAATTTTAAAAACTTGATACAGTACCATTAAAGGTTAATAAAAAGGCACTCGTTCATTTCTGGAAAAAATAACACATTTTGCTCTTGATGGGTGCCATCTATAAGTGTGGAGGATTACATGATTACATAGAAAGTACAAATATAAATATTCATCAACTGCAAGACTGGGAAATTCACTAAGTTTACACAGTTCCTCTGCGATTGGATTAGGTTACACAGTGTATCCAATGAAATAATATTTTTGAAATTATAAAATCAGGAGTGGAGTAAAAATACAATCCAACAAAGTATCTAGTTAATATTTGCAACTGGGCAGTAAGAGGAAATTTGCATGGTTCACAAATTCATAAGAAAATGGATTTTGGAAGTCAAAATTCATACGTTTCTCTTATTATTATTACTCTTACTTAAATTTCTAAGGAGAAGATGAAATTTTCAAAATTTATTTTGTAATTGAAATAATTGTACAATATTACTGTTTTTGCCTATATGTCTATATAATTTTTGCTTACACTTATTATTCTGAAGAATCCATTTTATATAAAATCCCTTTATTAGCCTTACTTAAATATTGTGACAGATAACGAAATAACTCCACTGCTGGAATAAAAAAGTGGTCTTTGAGTAACAGGATATTGATCTCACTCTCTCTCTCTCTCTCTCTCTATCTCTCTCTCTCTCTCTCTCTCTCTCTCTCTCTCTCTCTCTCT
>KZ807117.1:213146-230073 GCA_000696205.2 Oncopeltus fasciatus
AAGCAAAACTTATAGTTATTTAATTATATTCTAAATATATAAAACATTAACTTATAGTATAAATTACAAAAATGTTCTAAGATTACTAAAATATTTTACATATTTATTTTGCATTACAAATTCACATGCTACTTTTTCTTTAAAAAAATTCTGTATGTTTCTAGTTTCATATGTAAATAACCTTAAGGAATTTATGATGAATAGAAGAAATATTTAAATATTAAAATTATTTTGAAAGAACACATAAATTTCTGTAATAATAAGTAAACTTCTGTTAAAACAAATTGGAATATTGACCTATTAAAATTTGAAATTGTCTTCTTTGCCCTTCCTTTCCCTCTGCATGTACCTTGACCAAAATAGTTGTAACTTATGTTATTGTTTTGTTTCTTTTAAAGCTAATGTTTAAAATTTTTAAATGATTTTGAATTAGGTGTGAATATTTTTGAAGTATACTAGCATTAATTTAATTTTGCTAGAATTGTTTGTAGAATCAATCTGAAGAATCTAATAGGGAAGAATCTTTAGTTGATATATTTTAAAATTTTTAACTAATACACAATAAAATATTTTCATTAATTGCATTAGTTTTATTTCTCTATATAGTAATATTTTATCAAGTCATTTGCATAAATGATTTAATAAAAATATACATTCATATCTAAATCTCATGGAATATAATATATTGAGATTATTTTGTTAGTTGAAAGATGACATTAGTAATTTGGTGTTAAAATTTACATACTTATTTTGAGCAAATCAACTCTGAGTGGCTATTTTCTATCCCTGAGAAAATATTTTGACATCTAATTTTTATATATTGTGTATTTATGAATAAAAGTGTTCTTTTGCTTTTAAAATTTATTTATATATTATTTTAGCTTCCTTTCTTTTTCCCTAATTTTAAAAATCACACACACAAGCTCTCGCGCATTCCCACACACACACACATATAATTTAAACTAAAATTTTATGTATATATTTACATATAAAATTTATACATCTACAACTAATTTTTAATCTATATAAAAAATTTCTAAACGAAAGGGAGATTGTCTAGAAACTGATGATATGAAAATGAGAACGAGATCAAGTGGAAGCAATATGATCATGACCACTCATGGCAACATAGTAGTAGTCAGCAGTGCATCTCTCTATGTGGTGAAAATGTCTTTAAGGCAAACCATTTCAGCGGAATCGAATTCATACAGGGTTAACCCTACCTCAACACGCCTATGAAAAGAAATTCCTTTATAGAGATTCGAGTCCTCCAAGTTAGGGGTGGTCATTGAGCTAATTACCTAGCCTTCCAAAAGTCTAATGTCAAGTAACCCTAACAATGAGGGAGATGGGCCAACCTAATGAAACGATCCCAGTAAGGACAAGGAAAAATGTGACTTTAGTGATGAAAAATTAGAAGTCAATTATAGGCTGGGACAAATCAAGATCTAGAATAGTTACTTGAGTATGGAGCAGATAAAGCTGTAATTGAAGAAATCTGTTGAATAGACAGAGAAGTAAAGCTAAAAGATTACCTTCTTATTAACCATGGACACATACAAAACCAAGTCTAAATTGAGTTTATGACAGAGAGAATAATCAAAGATGGCATTCTGAAGAACAAAGTTGTTATTTCAGGAAGGTTTTAACAAACTACTCATCAGTGTTCATGCTCCGACTGAAGAAACTGTGAATTAAATAAAACATTCTTTTTTTTGAGAACCTTGAAAAAATTATGACCTGCAAAATTGTAATAATCTTACAACTAATGATTGTATGAAATTTTAAAGCAAAAATCGGCAAAGAGGATTTTTCAGGCCCACAACAGGTCCTGTCTTTAAACATGAAAAAAATAGTGGTCTTCACTTTTCAGGAAATACTATTTAAATAGCTTAGCAAGTCCTGTCTTCAAGATAACAACTTCAGAATAGTGGGTTTTACTAAAGAGAGAAATCAATCAATAAGCACTTACTTCCTTCTTAAGAATAACTATAATGTGACATGGGTATACCAATAATGGTTGACAGGTAATTAATGCAGGCCAAACACCATATTATGATAGAAATTAAATACAATCAAAAAATTGCATTTAAACTCAAGGGAAACACTGATAAACCTGCTAAGCCATTTAAATAGTATTTCCTGAAAAGTGAAGACCTAAAACAAGATATTCATGAAAGGTTTTACAAAAATCTAGGAAGAGTAAAATACTGATATGACAAAGAGAGCAAATAACTGTAAGAAGCTCGGGATGAAACCCAAAAGGAAGGTGTCTCAATGTCAAACCAGAATGATCATCTAAGTTTATAGCAAAAAAAAGGATTGAAGCTGAGGCAAAAGAAATACCTGAAGACAGAAGAAGGCAAAACAAAAAAGAAGAAACAAAGGCAGTCAAGGTGGAATTTTTTATTCAAGGCGCAGGAGATGTCAAGGAAGGATAGCTGCCAATCATCAACATTAGTAAAATAAGGACGAGTGGAGGGTGAACTACTTTCAATAGTTGCTGAAGATAGATAAATGCCAATGTGCGAAAAGAATTGCGGCTTTTTGGAAGAAAAGAAAAAGGTCAGCAATTGACATCTTAAAGATCCAACAGAAGATTAAAAAATCTTTGAAATACAATGTCAAGCTGGAAAACCTCTATATTGACTTACAACAGGCATATGACTCCTTGGACAGACAGATTTTGATAACAGATATCTCTCTCTGGGTGTGCCTAAGAAGTTAATAAGTAAGATAAGAATGACAAGGAAACATCTCTGACTGTTAGACAACATAAGGCCTTTCTAAATGATATGTAAATTGTGGCAAGGACAGTCCCTGAGCTAACAGGTATGTTAGGAGGATTTTAAGGCAACAGCAGCATCAAGAGAGCTCCCAATTAATGAGCTGAAAACAGCAAAAATAAATACTAACACCTTTGACAACAAAAGAACATACAGAGCATTCTCCATATTAGTCAGCATTCACATGCAACAAACACTTCAAGTACCTCAGATCTTAATGGTGGGTATAGAAACAAAAATAGTTGCTTCCATGGTCAACAGTGTCTTAAAGGTACTGAGTCATGAAAACAGAGGTAACCAAATAAATATATGTATTAAAAAATTAATTGTTGAAAAAAATCTTCCTCATTTTGCAAGGTTTTTGTAAAGATATTAATAGAAATTAAATATTAAATTTAATTATTACAAAAATAACTTTTCAGTAACATTATTATAAGATTTCCCACCATATCCTCCNTAGCAATGAAGACATGATGATTTTAAATATTAGTCATCCACTAAACCCCAAGCGACTTCAGCCTAATCTAATAATAACTTTAAAAGCTCGGGGGCCAAAAACAATATTTGCGAAAGGGGCTCTATGACCTCAAAATACTGGTTATTATTCAAGGAAGCGGAATATGTCCAGAGTTTAGGAAAGCATTGGTGTAAAACATAATGTCATTCATATAGAACACCGTCAGAAATGGAAAATACACTAAGGAAGAAGCGGTAGGGTTTGGAACGGATTCTGATGAAGTCTAGAAGAATGAAGGAATAGGTCCAAAAAGACAGGAAGAAAGGGTATGATGATCCAACCCCAAAACTAATCATAATTTGGCACTCAACTGAAAAAAACAACACAACTCTCATTGTTTTTGGAACATAAGGGGAATTTTGGGATTACTGGAAATTGAAAATGAAGATATTTGTCATTTAAATAAGTTCACTTTGGTTTGCCAATGGCTTACTGATAACAACAAAGAATTAGATGCATTACCTGTCCATGTTAATGCAATGAAGTATAAGCTGAAAGGTAGAACCTTTACAGGTTTCCACCACGTTAACTGAGTATGTTTCAGTAAACGCTCCACAAGTATGAAATAGCATTAATTTCACAAGATAAAAGAACATATAAAGATGACCAATGAGATAAAATAACAAACAATTCTGATCTTTGTAGGGATTCTTAACTCTACATTATTCAAGGTTTAAGATTTAAATTTTAACTTAGGTTTATTATTAACGATAAATTATTGAAATATATATTGAAAGAATCAAGTTAAGGAATCTTCCAAGTTTTCTATCAAGACAAAAATTTAAATTTAACTTCTTTTTAAATATTAGCAATTTTCCATTAAATATTTATTGATAGGTAGACATCCTTTGCCGGCAAATTACCTGGAATGTCAGTGTCTGTTGTCAATCTCTGACATCCTTTGCCACTCAATCATGTCAGAAAGCTGAAAATATCTGAACTGAGTTAAATTTCCGCGACAGGAATCCTAGAATTCTCGCCCTCCCCCCTATCTCACGCAAGTAAAGAATGGGCGGAAGATATTTCTCTCGAGAGTGATCAATCATTGGACTTTGATCAAACCCTCCCCTTTCATATATTAATTTTATCTGAGGGGATGGAGAAAATCTGAGGGAGAAAAATAACTCCGTCATTGGACCCTACATTCTCATCCTTTCTTATTTAATGAAATATTTTAAAATTGATATTAAATTTAATTATTACAAAAATAACTTTTCAGTAACATTATTATAAGATTTCCCACCATATCCTCCCATCAAACTGCAGTTTAGTTCTTCACTCAGAGATGTGACCATAAACCACCCTCAGAGATCTCTCCAGACATCACTATCTTCCTGATAATGACTTATATTTAAGTCGAAATTTCAGCAATAATAAAATAATTACCCAACAATTTTGGAGTATTTTATGTTTTTGATCCTGGCTGAAACCCTGAATAATTTCTCCAGCTTTATTGAAGAATAAAAATAATAGCAACAATAACAATGAAAAAAGCATATTTAAAAAAACATTTACTAATACATTGCTTCAAGATCCATTGACAACAATACTAATGCGTAATACTCCTTAAATATGATATTTTCAATTATCATCTGTCTGGTATATGGTACATATACCAGCTTTTAAAATCTTTATAGACTATATTAAAATCACAAAATATTATAAGAAGTAAATATACCTTTCTTTAAGGTCTGGAGGTAATTCAAACATTCTCAAGCAAAACTTATTTTCACTAAAACATAAACCCCCTTCTTCCACAAGCTGGAAATTCAAGATGGATGGCCTGTAATATCAAAACAAATAATCATCTGTCAAACTATGTATCAAAGCTGCTAAATAATGTATTTGTATCTAAATCTTATTGAGCTAAGACTATAAAATCTAAAGTAGAAATTAAAATATAATTTTATTGTTAAATCACATAAATATATATAGAGATAAACATACAATTGTCATTTTGTATAAACGCACAAATTCATTAAAACTAAGCCAAATTTATCAAATTACCACTATAAAAACATTAATCTAATGCTTATGATTGATTCATATTTAAAGAGAACTATTATGAAAATATAATTTAAACAAAGTGCAACATAATGATAACTAAAGGGTATAAATCTTAAAGAAAAGAAAGAGCAAAAACAAAACAAAAATATTGCATATTTAATTAAAACAGTTCAATGAGTGTCAAAACTGAAAGTAGCGCCAGAAATGGGCATATAAAAAAGGAAATAGTGACTGCGAAAAGATTAAGTTAATACAATTAATACTGATTAGGCATGTCATAAAATAAAATTGGTAAAAATATTTACACACCAATATAAAGAACACGGAACATAAAGCGGAATACAATTTCACTTAAGAACAATCCAAAACAAAATGTCGATGGCGACTGCTAGAAATGCTTATACTGGTTAACCTATTCTATGACGTCATACAAAGAGGTAATTCTGTGAAACGTCAAAATCTAAGCGTCATTACTACTTTGCTTGAAGAGAATAAGCCTTAAAGTCAATTTTAGTATCATACACAATTTTTAAATTAATAATAATTATTCAACATCTTAAAGCTTTTCGGATCCGAACTTCTCCCGATTATTATGTTATGTGCGATAATGGAAAACATCTGTGAACTATCTAAAATATATGCAGTTCTGTAGTCTTTCTCCTTAACTCTTACTCTGAACAGGCCGCACTGGACAACTATATAAGAGACACTGGTCCTGATGACTGATTTTCCAATGACACACCTGTGTACGTTGTCATACTTCATATAAACGCCGGTTATGCCTCACCGGTTACTTCATTTGTAAAGCTCCTCGGAGCTCAACGTCCGAATATGTATTTTTCACCATAACCCGCACATACCTACGGGTAAAAGGGTCGCTATAGGTGGTCTACCAATTACACTCACACCACCATAGCTCACGGACTGCTATTNCCTTTCATATATTAATTTTATCTGAGGGGATGGAGAAAATCTGAGGGAGAAAAATAACTCCGTCATTGGACCCTACATTCTCATCCTTTCTTATTTAATGAAATATTTTAAAATTGATATTAAATTTAATTATTACATTTTTTTGTTAGTTTAGTACCTGTATAAATCACAAATGAGAATATTTGCATCGCACAGCGTATTTTCAATCCGAACTCAATATATAAAATATATGTAATATGCATATAAAACATTTATACTTAACTTAAATAGATCATAAGAATATGTAAATATTATTTACTTAATATTCATACTTGCGTAACATACTTTATACAGTAAAGTAAACGTAAATTATATTAAAATTACTTATTTATTCCTTAGATGGCGTATGTTGAATGTAATAGAACTCTCTCAGCAAAATTATTGTTCACGAGAATGAAGACTGACATCGATATTTTGTGACAACCATTTGCGACATTATTGACAAGTAATTAGTTTACACTGCATCAACGTTAAAAACTACGTTTCATATTTATGAATTCTATATTTTTTATGGTGTATAATTGAATATCATACACCAAAAAAAAAAATATAATAAAATAAAGTAAAATTTCAAAGTGTATTCTCTTTAGACTTACATTTTTACAAAGGTGCTCAAACTCTGATTTTGGCAATTCGATTTTGAAAATTGAAGACTCACCTTAATCCTTATTGTTGCAGCATAAATATCCGTTACACTATTACATTTTTGTAAAAATGTCATATATAATAAATTTTCAATATAATACCTTAAGTATATAACATTCTATAACTTTATCAATTTTTAGCGCAAGGGAGCAGAATAAAAAAATCTAACTGTCCCAGCCAGGACTCGAACCTGGATCTCCTGTTATCCGGGCCGGTGCGTTTTTCCATTTACGCTACCGAGACAAGTCTGATAAGTTATTCAATTCCCCGCACTGGAGTCGAGAATCTAACCTCCGAGGCCGACGAATATATCATATATAATATGATTGTCCTGTGCTCGGAGGAGCTGACATTGTCAAGCTGTTTAAATGACTCGTTATTTACTTTTAAATTATAATTTTATAAATATTTTTGTGGTCCCTTGTGCTAAAAATTGTTAAAATTTACGTGGGATTAAATACCACAAAAAAAAATTTATAAATCTATAACTTTATGTTCACACTCATTGTGTTTACGAAGATCTTTCAATTTCAGCCATTAATGAAATAATCCAATGCCTCTTGGAAACGAACTTAAATAAATGGAACTTGGTTAGTTTATAATTATAGGTGAGAACGCTAGAATACGTGCATACAATCAATACAATTCAATCTATGTTTAACAGAAAATTATTTTTCTTTCTCCTATGAGCAATCAGTGCCATTACAAATCCTTAATGTAAAGGTTTAACTTTAAATTGTTTTATGTTCTTAAATTAAAACCTTCAAATACAAATTTTAGGAGAAATTAAAGCAGCAGGTAAACACCAGGAGTTTTTTAAAAGTATCTTTCTTAACGGATTGTGTGTGGGATAAGAGTTCACGATAATATATTCTTTGTAAGAGATTACAAATTATTCTTGAAGTGCTTGATATTCGGATACATATTCGTTAAAATCATGCGAATATTTCTTTTTGCTGATTGAACTAAACTTGATTGAAGAGTTGGGGTTCCCATAAAGCCATATGTCGGCGATAAAGAGAGGGGTAGAGTGGACGCCAATACAGTTATGTATTCAGTCGGTCCGCATACATTTGATTGCCGCGTCTGGCGACAAACTTCTCTTCTTCTGACTCTTCGTATTTACTCCTGGGGAATCTCGGCTTCATCTCTCGGCCTCTTGCCAAATCCACCATCCTTCATTCCCGGAGAAGTTGCCCCTCTCGACAACACCTCACTTCAAGTCCGCGGCACTCTCTCCTCACAATAAATCACTTCTTTCCGTCGTAGTTCATACATTTCTTTTCACTGCACTATTTATTTTGAACAAACTATTTTAGATGAAGCTTATACAACTAAATATAAGAAAATATATATTTAAAAGTGGTGTTATCAATATGAACAGCCCGAAGTAAATATGCTAAAACGCTAGGGTTGTGTAAGCACCAGCTTTAAAACCACGACACTTACTCCTTGGGCATTCTTAGGTAAAAACTTAAGCACTTTGCGAAGTATAAAACATGGAGCAATACATTCCGCAAATATAATTTGGCTTTTCATGAGAGATACCGAAAATAAAAACTATTAGAACATGTGTGTGTGTGCGTGTGAGAGAGAGAGGAAGAGAGAGAGAGAGAGAGAGAGATATATTATCATTTTTTTCCGCCATTAAAATCTATAGCTAGTCACTCTTGAATCATACAACTTTCCAACTATTTTTTATATAATAGATCTATTTCGGCTCAGAAAAATCACCAATTTATGTGTTACATACTTTGTTTGAAACTTTAAAATGACCTAAGCCAAATTCTCTTTTGTAAAAATAGTGTACAGACTTTTTGCCTTCATAAGATAATTATAAATGTTTTTCAAAATAAAAATATTGGCCTTACTGTCCTAAATAGGCTACATAAAAACGCAAGAGGCACAAAAAAACTTAATAATTTATATTATGTCATTCAGGCAAGCACAGAAAGATTTAGGCTAAAATCGAATTTGAAAAATGCACTCCATTTTACTTGACACTCCCCGCATACAGGATAGTCCATTACGGGAAATAAATGTGTTCTTCTTCAGATCACCAGCCACTTTTGTTTTCTTATTCTACCCAAAGAGGTCCGTGCCTACAGCAACTCCATGCCAATCACGAAATCATTTTTGATCTGTGTAATTTTTAACGGACCGGATTTCAGCTTTTCAATGTAGAATCGGTGAGGGTAAGTTATAAAGTTATGAACTCCAGTTGTATGGTGGACATCGGTTCGCGAATTTCCAATCCAAATCACAAAATCTTCTGCTGACAGTTGACCATGAAGATTTCTTTCCTAGTGCTTATCCAAATAACCCATCTTTCGCAAATGACACATGTCACTAATGAAAAGGAGCTATTACAATTTAGTTTTCGATTGAGTTCGGGATTATGGTGAAACTTTGAATGTATTCAACACATCATATTCAGGGTATCTTACAAATTATTCCAAAGGACTACTTCTTTCACAAAAGACTATGATAGCCGGAATCAAAGGACTTGTACAGGTCTATAAATTAAGGTCCTTTCATTTATTTACGTTTGAATTCAGATGAGGCAGAGGACGGTAAATATTCGTCTTTGACGCCAGTGTTCCAAAGGTATAACGTGATGGGTATCTTATCGATAATTGATTTTTTCAGCTATAATTGAAGTTGAATGAACAATCTCTTAGCAATTTGATGGATTTAACTTATTGCCTGGCTTTTTTTAAGTTTTCATTGCTCCTTTATATAATTTCATATATATTATTACATATATTTTGTATTTGCATTTAGTAGTTTTTACAAGTACATTTGGCTCACCGTCGGAATCATTCCCGTCCAAAGACATTCGAAGGCGATGTCACTTCAAGCCAAGCTAATTTTTTTTTTTTGCTTACTAGTTAAAAGCTGAGCTTAAATAAATTTTGTTGACTCTAAAATATTTTTGTACTAGATCACATGCAAGAAGAAGATAACGATAAATGTTAAAAGGCTAACGCATTGACTACGTTAAAATTATACATTACTTGGAGTTACATTTATTTGTACTGAGATATTCTGGCATCAAATGACCTGTAAACTATTTAATTCAACAGTATTCACCTTGATTATCTTTGAAATATGAACAGAATTCATCATATCTAAAAAGCTTGTATATAACACCTTCCAATCCATCTTAGGAGTTAATGGCAAATTTGATTTAAGAGCCGAAGATGCCAAGTTCGCACTAGACTGGCCGAAAAGGAAAAGTGGGAAGGGTGACCACTAATCTTACGTAAATCTAGTATCTAACAAGTATCTTTCACAAACAAATATTGTATAATAACATTCTGCTGTGAAAAAAATTAAATTTTACGCATATTATCTATATATAAACATTATTTTTTCGCATGGCAAATATATTAAAAATTTATTATTGGTCTCCCGCTAACCCTTCCCTCTTTCGAACAATTTTAGCCCATAACAGAGTCATCCAACAGTATCAGCTCTGTCTCTACAGAGGATAAACATATTTCTCTCCGAGCTAGAACCACTGCGCCTACTTATAACATGCAATACCCGATTTACTTTATTATTAATTAATTTTGATAAGACGAATTTGTAATAGAAAAAATACTAAAGAATAATAAGTAAAACTTCTCTGACACCATAACCTAGAGGCATAGAGGTAGGCCTGACTAAGCAAATTGCAACACTTTAAAATGTGTTAATTGTGACAATCCCCCCCAGTGCGTGGAGACGTGTTTAGTCCTTAAAGATATATTATCGGCAAGCGGCCAAAACCGTAGGAGAATCTGACTTAGGGAAATATCTGATTCTTATTTGCGCACCCGAAAACCCACGTTATCCTTAATCAGTTCCCTGTTACGAAATCAGTTCTAACCTACCTAATTTTGAACGGAAAAATTTTTGCTTTTTAATGTGGAATCGGTGAAGGTAAGTAAGATTTTTCAAAAGTCACTTCAAGGTGAAGAACTTGATTGCTATTTCTTTGTAGAGTAATCAATACATACAAAGAATTTATAGTCTAAAGGCGTTTCAGTGTCCGCAATTTTGAAAATAATAAAACCTATTTAGTATTTAAGATTTTTTTTAATATCGTTGGATCAGATAAAAATGACTGAAATCTGATAGCGGAGGGATGGCCTAAAGGAAAACGAAAATTTAAAATCCAGATGTATTTATAGTGATTATTATCGCAAAATATATTATAAAAATGCGTGAAATGTAATTTTATAACAATTTTGTCCTATAAAATTTCAAAAAGTCCTACTTTAAAAACGACATCTACCTAAGAAATTTAATTTGACCGTTGGAAACACTATAAATTTCAATAAAGTGTTTTCTTATTTTTAAGATATTGGAATTAATTTCGGTATTTTGTTGGAAATCCTTAAAAGTATTTATTTTTAGTTTAAATCCATGAGAAGAGAAAATTTGTAGATTATGAGGAAGAGCAGAATTAATAATCGTAATTATAATCTACAAAAAACTTTTTGAATAGAATAAGTATAAAATGTCACATTATAATGATTATTTTGTGTAAAAGTTTTATATTAGAAATTTATAAATGCTATAACTAAAGTGGGTAAATGCTTTTTTTCCAGTTTTTCTTCCCAGCCAGTCTAGAGCAAGCTTCAGCTGCCTGAAGGTAATTTAAAGCCCATTTTCAACACTGCTTGATAATTGATTTTCGTCATTTACTCTTATTTATTAGTATGTATTATCTCTTTATCTTTTATCTAACTTGATTTCTCCTCCAGCGCTACAGATGTCTGTTCTGTTCTTTTAACTACTTCTATCTTAATCATTTTAAAGTTAAAATTGTAAATATGTAAAACCTCCTAAATAATTAACTAAGGTAAAAAAATCGTATATATTCATTCATTCATATATAATAAAAATAATGCGATTGCATCAGAATGTGTGTAAGGCGAATAAAGAGGTTCAATGTAATCAGTTGTATGTTCGTAGTCAAAATAACCGTGCCAATGTCGGAAAATAACCATTGTCGTTCTGTTTGGTTTCTCAGGCAGTCCAAACAGACTTGTAAGCGAGCGCTGGTGTTTGTCTTGCCAAGAAGAGGTTGACAGTAAACAACTGACAGGGGGAGCGATACGTTCTCGAAGAAATGTTCCCTCTGACTGACAGCTCACGTGTTTACAGCGTAGCGGAGGTGAGAACTTGTGCATACAGCTGCCACATGGGTCAGGAGCCGAGCTTCTCTGGTAGACATTCTCTTCTCTAGACGCATTTCTCTATCTTCAACACCAAAAAAGAAAAGTAGCTACAGATCAAGAGGAACATTAAAGAGATGGTTTTCTAAATATACTTCCTCATATTCCATTGAATCTAAATTTTGTCTTTCATTGCACATTGATCATTTCGTATTATAATATGAAGTAAAAATGTATTATTTTTATAATATCTACATTAAGTTGTATGTCTCAGATAATTCTCATATAAATGATTCTGAAGAGAAAATATTACGAAAGCTGTTTTATTATTATATTTAACATTTACAATACAAATATCAATGCAATATTTGTAACATTACTATGTTTTAATCTATGTAAACACAAACAAATTTTTATTCCATCCTTGTAAGGAGGACTCTTTTTAATTTTCATACCTTACCTCATGACTGCTAAGTCTTGCTGGTTTAGTCAACCTTTCTGTAGTAATGAAATACTGGGTTTAACTGATAGTAAACCAACTTTATTTTTCTAATAAAAATATTTGTTGTAATAACAAAAATTAGCTTTCTAACAGGTTATTTAAAAAGTAACTGAATTAAACATGTGTATTTGATATACACATTTCTCCCTCTTCAATTATGGGTCCACTTTATCAGCGCCTTTTCCTTCTCCGGACATGGTCGGAGTGTATACTCTTCGTCTGGTCGCAAAACACGTCTTCGTAGGAAAGCTCTCCTTTCCACTTCAGAGTGACTCCTGCCGTCCATCCAGACTTTTCTAGCTGGACTCTAACCTCTTCTACGGCTTCGAACACCCGCGGTCGCGAAAGCTTTCCAGAGCGATATTACAGAAGTTAGGCCTCAGACGATCTAAAAGGGTTCAGAGTCTCTGCCCCAATAGCCGCAGCTTTTCCTGTAGTCTTTTTTGGAGGGTTTCGGGGCAAAAACAAGACCTGCTTTAGTGCCAAATTAGAATCTCTTACATATTTCTTACGTACTTCATATCATCTGTGAAAGTCAACAAATCATTCTGCTTGCCAGTTTGTCTTAGGATGGCAGGGAAATGAAATGATATGTCTAATATCGTTGAACCAACAGTACTTAATAATAAATTCCTTAACCATTAACGTATTTCTCTTTTGGTATTCCAAATCTTGCAAACCAGATCCTTAGTTTTCCAACTATTTCTTTAGTCGTGATGGTCTTCATTACTTTCACTTCAGGCCACTTTGTTAGTGCATCAATCCCTAGTAAAGACTGTATCGAAAACGGATTCCACGAGTACGATGAGACCTCAGGTTCTCGATCACGGACTTCTTTACATGGCTGGCATGACTTCATTTACTTCTCAATTTTATTATCTACGCCGGGCCACCAGACATAATATTGGACCAAAGACATTACTGCTTCTATCCCAGGGTGACCTGCTTCGGCGGCACAAGTCTTCCAAGTCTGAATGTGACCCCTTCTTCTAAGGAAAATTCGTCTCTCTTCTGTCAATACGACTTCAATTCGTCTGTAATCCTTTTCGGCCAACCTTGGTGTAGAAACTGCCTCATGGTCAGTCAATTTACTTTGACTCATTACAGAAACTTTATCTCTTATTCATCTTACGTTTCCTCGAAGCCCTGATGGCCTCCATGCGACAATCTGGAAAGTGCATCAGCTATTACGTTATCTTATCGTTTTTAGAATATTAAATTATAATCATACTAGTTCAGCACAACGGCCATCGAAGTAACCTATTGTTCGTAACCTTTGGTAAATCTCTTTTACCGCCGAATATTCGTGTCAAAAGCACATGAACCGTTACTAAATAAAACTTCCTTCCGTATTGAAACGAGAATTTCGGAACTCCAAAGACATTTGCAATCGCTTCTTGATCAATTGAAGCGTAGTGCTGCTCTGACTTGGGCAAAATCCTGGAAGCAAAAGCAGTTGACATCTCAATATAATATGGTATCATATTAGAAGAACTGCCACTAATCTGGCTTCTGAAGCAAAACACCACAAAATAATAGGTTTGTTTATTTCATAAAAAATGATGGTGGCGCTTGTGGCGTGCAAATGTTTTACATCCTGGAAGAGTCTTTCTTTTGTTGTTGCCCATTTCATTCTCATCCTAGTTTCTGTTAACCTATGCAGCTTTCAGCAAATCTAGTGTAAGTCTAGTATAAACTTTTTGTAGTTCTATAAAATTTCTGGGGAAGGTGTTCCTTTCACCATTTTTATGTCATTACGGCCCACCTGATGCCCCAAGTATTTGGTAGACTCCTGCACAAACAGACATTTCTGCAATTTTAATCTAAAACCAGCCCTTTAACCCTATAACAACCATAATATCGTCTAACATTCCCTGTAACAAATTTTGCATGAAATACTAAAATTTAGTTGGGACATTGGTTAGACTGTAACACATCCTTCTTTACCTGTAATATATGAGTTACTATGATTATTAAGTCTCGACAATCCTGGTTACTTCCACCTGTAAATACCAGTCTCCCAGGTCTATCACCGAGAACATGCCAACAACAACTATTTTGCAGATACAATCCCCAAACGTGCTCCCCAGGGACATAGGGATACCAGTATCTCTCCCGCACATTCTTACGGCCCTATTTCCTTTATCAACATCTGCTGTTTGGGTAGCCTATATATATAGCCTATATTTTGGCGGCAGGATACATGAATTAATCCTTAGGATTGTCTCTAATTTCTTTCTAGAGATATTTTCAATTTTTATTCAGCAGCAATTTGATTTCAATGAACCGTTCAGTCTCAAGACTTCTGCCTAGATTTTTCTTATGTCTACTTTCTTTGATAGTTTGAAAGAAAATGCTAGCGAACTGTTAGGAAACTGTTATAAGCGGCATACCTTCCGTTAAATGAACGCTCCACGACTACAACCTTCAAATCCCCTAGTTTTCTTTTTCATTTGTACCTTAACAATAAACGTACCTAAGGACTTTAGAGCATTTTTCCCGTTTCCTGTGAATGAACCTATATACTTTTTCAGCAAAGGACGTTCTGACATTTTATTTATGGTGTAGACGCATACCTCAGAGTCGTACTCCATTTTGCAGGGTCTTCCGTTAAGCTGTTCGTCAATTGGTGCTCGCGAAACCAGGGACTGGTGGAGTGATTCACATAGGATCAAATTCTCTGATTATCGTCACCTAAAGAAGTCTCCTTTAAATAATTATTAAGAGGGAATAGAATAAAAAATCTATCTGTCTCAGCCAGAACTCGAACCTGGATCTCCTGCTTTATGCATGAGACGATATATTCGCCCTTCTCGTGGGTTAGGCTCTCGCTAGTGAGTTGGGAATTTAATTTAAGTTATCTAGCTCGTCCCGGTGGTGCAATGGAAGCATACCTGGCCGGAAAGCAGGAGATCCAGGTTCGATTCCTGGCTAGGACAGATAGATTTTTTATTCTATTCCCTCTCATTAATTGTTTAAAATTTACGTGGGATAGTAAACCACAATTAAGTTAATATTTATAAATAAAAATAACAGTAAATAATGAAGAGTCGACAAATAGCTAGACAATGTCAGCTCCTTCGAGCATAATTAAATTTTAATAATAAATTAATATTTGTAAAAGAAGACTTCTTTAGTATTTTGGATAATATTATAGTATTATATCTAAGTGAAAGTTATAGCTGCTTAAATATTTCAAATGCGCGTCATTGTGCGAGTAGAGGTTACAATGAGAGCATTGGTTGAGGAGTGTTGTAGGGATGATGATGTCGTCAGAGACAGGCGGATAGTACAAAGTGGAATATCAGTGGTCTCTAATCTGCCTGTAATACCCTCTAACCGCCAGCAAGGAACGAGTTGGAAGAACGCCAGGACCCAGGACCTCTTCTCGCTCGCCTCTCCACAAGTCCTTACAGCGCAATCTACATAAAGACAGCTCTAGGCACTTTGATTTAGTGTTAAATATATTCAGAGAAATCGCCAGAGGTCTCCAATATCTCTTTTGCAGGGCACTAAATATCTCTCTTATAGAGGAAGACGGTATTCTGACAGGTCAGTAACAGTCCCGCCATGCTAGCAGCATCCTTCATTTATATAAATATTATCATACGTTAAAATGATTAAAAAAAAAAAAATCGCTAAAAAAAATTAATACTTTTTAGTGCAAGGGAACAGAATAAAAAATCTAACTGTCCCAGCCAGGACTCGAACCTGGATCTCCTTCTGGAATGGAAACTAGATTTGTTGAAATTTTTAATAGAATACCGCAAAAATTACCAACTCTTTTAGTGATTTAACAAAAGAAAAAAGAATTTTCGTACATGGCAATTCGGAGTAACTAAATTACTACATGCAGCAAGTAGATTAAAAGTATTTTTCGAATGTTTCACCACATTCTGATAATAGCTAAATATTTAAAATTGTCGAATATAGAATTACTTTACAATAAAATGTTACAATATATAATATTACAGTATATTATACCGGTAAACGGAGGTAAAGAAATAGCTATATTACTCTATTCGCAAACTATTTGGTAATTTGGCCCGTAGATATATTTTGCTGATTATCTTGTTCGAATCACTTTGTAATGCCCTGGCTGAAGTTTAACTTATATTACTGCTGGGGGAAAAGGGCTCTCAACCTCTGAGAAAGGGCCAACTCAAGAGGCTGGAGGAAAAGGTCATAAAATGTCGCTTTATATTGAAAACAAAGCTTTCTTTACATAAAAGTGAAGATAATTTGTCGGTGGTGTCGCAGAGACAATCTACAGCTTGAGGCAACGTTCAGAAGGAGAGCTGATTTGAAAGGTCAAATCCCCCCCCCCCCC
>KZ807117.1:230120-246605 GCA_000696205.2 Oncopeltus fasciatus
CCCCCCCCATGAAGCCTTAGATAAGTACAAATGAAGTAACCCACTTCTCAATCTTAAATAATTATTCTAATAAAAATACTATTATAATTTATATCAAAAGAATTTCAACTGCTGTCGCTTTAGACTGAATTATTAACGTTTGTGTACATATATATACGGGATTGGCACGACGGGAGTGGTAGAGTGGGGAAACATAATATAGTGACAAACTATTTATTGTATTTGTAATATTATAATATGCAACATAATATTTCCTACTATCATTCCTATTTGGTGATAATGTAAGAAAATGTACATTTAATATCTCTCAGTGTAGTAATTTATTGTACTTATTAAAACATGGGTCAGTGTCACAATAATTGATGACATTATGCACTCATATTTCATCACTAAGCTAGTTAATACAAATATACTATTTTATTAAAATTGAAAGTATAAAATTTCTCCATAATATTTGGCAGATAACTACTTACTCCAGATTTAACTTGAAACACAATTAAGATGAGTATATGAAGGTAAAACTACTTTGAAGTACGCAATTGTCCATTTGATTTTTTTTTAGTTTTGTTATTTCTCTGATTTTGGAATTTATTTTCCATAGGTAATGCGTAAAATTTAAGCTTTATCTGAAATGCGATTTCTTGCATCAACCAGTTAACTCAAATAAATGACGGTTACCTTTTCCCATAAATACATATTAGCCCCGTCAATAATGGGTGTAGCAGTTATTTAAGCTAATTTTAACATAATAATATTACCCTGTAACACATTTATTTAATTATGAAGTAATATGTTATCAAAAATATTATTCTTAGTGTTTCTAGGAGATGGAAGATATGTTACTTCCTATATTTATTGCAGAATATTAATAATACCAAGAATGTAATATTTACCTAATTCTATATTATATGAAGATAGAATATAGGATGGCACACAGAGCCCTCTTCCTTGCTTCATTAAATTAGGGTAGAAGCAGGGTTGCCAACGGTACCGCGCCACTGCCCGGGTATTAGATAAGCCTGACAAGGCTAACTTAATTTACCCCTCATGATCCTCGCACACTTTTCAACCATAAACCATCGTCCTTTGAATTTAACTTTCCTCACAATTAATTACAGAACAGACAAACTTCATATATTTTTCTATTATTAACTTTTACTTGTTATGTGTACTTTTTGTTTTTCATTCGGATGGCTTATAGACCCGAAGAATATTTTGCCGTTTTCAGATTTCAGAGTTAAAAGAGAGCTATTTAAATAAAAAGTATGACTGGACTTTTGGAAATATTATCATAATTATTATTATTAGTTGTTATTGCTAACTAATGAGATTCATCTACTCCATTATTTATTTCTAACTTAGTTATTTTTTAAATTGTTATATGTCACTTTTTATTGTTCTGAAATGAAATTTAGAAAGTTGATCAGTTTATTTGAGTTGATAATGCGAACGGAGATCTGCAGCACGCTGAATAAACTTCATAATCTCTGTATCATCCAACTTTTCAGTGGTTAACCGACACGGAAATTCGATGGCAACTTAATACATTACAAGTGCATTCTGAAGAAACACAGCTATTGAGACAGAGTAGCGGTGTAGCCAGTGTTCAGTACACACCTGTTTATAGCGCTCCGTCTTTCCAACTATAATATACGAGTTGTGGGAAGAACTGAGATCACAAACTCTACACACATTTGTAGTGAAGTGTCAGTGACATGTGAGTGCAGTTTCAGCTCGAATCGTCGCGAGGATCACATCTAAACAGTGAGTAAAGCAAACTATTTTTGTAGCCGTTATCCTTAGCACTGGGGTCGACAGGGGAAGACCTGTCCGGCCCCCACCTCGCCGCGCTAAGCTCTCATAGCCTCCCTTATCTCTCTGCCTGTAGAGTAGGAGACTCCGTTCCAGACTCTTAACCCAGCGTTACAGGTTCGAGACCAGGCCACTCTACTTTTTTTTATTTATTTATTTTTTTTATTTTTTTATTTTTTCTCTTGTAAATTAATGATTATTAATGGTGGGAGGCAATCATTATCATCAGGTGATTGCTAGTGGAGGGCGAAAAGGGAAGCGTCGTGGTGCACCCATGACCCCTCCTAAAGATAAGAGACGGCATTCCGCCAGTTGCGCACCTTTACAGGAAAGAGATCAATCACAGCCACGACCCAGAATCTCTTAAGGAGTGACCATCACACCCCCCGCCAACGAAGTGGAAAATAGGAATGAAAACCCATCACCTTTCACAACTGGCAATCCTTTTCAGCCACTTCAAAACATTACTGGAGAGGAGATGAAAACCGCCACCCAACGTATAACCCGACCACCTTCTATTTTTGTCAGAAATGTACAAAACGTTCGTATAATGTGCATTCAACTCGATGAGCAAATCGGCCGCGGGAGATACACTTGTGTCAATCGTCAGCATGACACCAAAATAATGCCAGATAGCCCAGACACCTACAGAGGTATGGTGAGCTATCTGAAAGAGACAAACGCCCAGCATCACACATACCAACTAAAGGAAGAGCGTCCAGTCAGGGTCGTCATCCGTCACCTCCACCACTCAACCTCTCCTGATTATATCAAAGAGGAGCTCACTGAACTTGGCTTCCAGGTCAGAAATGCCATTAATATAACACCAAGCAGGCCTGGTAATGACGGTCATACAAAGTCTCCGTTGCCCTTGTTCTTTGTAGATCTCGAGCCCACAAGCAATATAGACGGGATTTACAATATAACCTCACTTTGCCATTGCAGAATACGAGTGGAGAAGCCCCTCCCTCGAAGAGACATAGTTCAGTGCCACAAATGCCAGGAATACGGTCACACTAAAAGATACTGTGAGTATGGTGCCCGATGTGTCAAATGTGGAGGGACACATCTGACAGGGGACTGTCAGAAATCTCGCAGTACACCTGCTGTTTGCGCTCTTTGCCAAAAAAAACCATCCCGCCAATTATAAAGGCTGCCAGGTCTACAAAGATTTGAAGCAGCGGATACAGCCCACCAGACAGCAGGACTCAGCACCTGTAGCTCGAAGACCCCCACCACCCCCAACCAGAAAAGTCGAATCCGGTTACTCCTATGCAAAGGCGACCTACCAGCCCAAACAAGAAGAACCTCTTCCTCAATGCCAGCCTCCCAGGGGAGAGTGACCTGCCATCTCTTATGTTCCTCCTCCGTTAATATCTAATGATATCCAATCCATACTCCACTAATTTTTCTCGGAATTCCGCGCCCTCATCACTCCTCTCCTAAACCTACTGTCAGCGGTAGTCTCTAATATGACTTCCTCGTCTGGCAGTAAATGAACTCCTACTCCTCTAGATCCTTTTCTGTTCTCCTTTGGAATGCTAACGGCATTCAAACACATAAAAACGAACTCAAACTAACTCTAGAAGACAAATGTATAGACGTACACTTACTTACTGAAACACGACTAACAAAAAATAAAAAACTCAACATACCAGGCTATACAACTTACCGAAGTGATCACCCAGACGGACGAGCTCATGGTGGAACTGCGATCCTTATTCGCACTTCCTATACTCAACATTTAATACCTTCCACTCCTACAGACTCGCTCCAATCCACTTCAGTGTCTATCAATACTTCCACTTCCCCAATTACCTTTTCTGCAGTATATTGCCCTCCTAACAAATCTATCACCTCAGGCCAATTCCAAGAGCATTTTAAATCCCTAGGGTCCCGTTTCCTCTTTGGCGGAGATTATAATGCGAAACATCTGCAGTGGGGCACGAGAACGACCAACTCCCGTGGCCGTGCTCTGTATAATGCTATCTCCTCTTACTCTCTAAGTCAGTCCTCTCCCACCTATTGGCCCACCGATGTAAACCGTCTTCCTGACATCCTAGATTTTTTTATATGTAAAAATCTTATTACCTACCATCACTCTGTAAAAACATTAATTGAACTTTCCTCTGACCACAACCCTGTCTTCCTCACACTGTCTCTCACACTTAACCCTAGACAATTGCGACCAACCTTAATAAGTGGTCCCATTGACTGGCCACTTTTTAGAAC
The DNA here is from genome assembly GCA_000696205.2 of Oncopeltus fasciatus. Classification (NCBI taxonomy): domain Eukaryota; kingdom Metazoa; phylum Arthropoda; class Insecta; order Hemiptera; family Lygaeidae; genus Oncopeltus; species Oncopeltus fasciatus. The sequence continues at coordinate 234,165 of KZ807117.1, forward strand.
TCTCCCAGAGGAGTCACTTAACCTCAGAATCTCTTTAAAAACCTCTGAAGAGCTGGATGATGCTGTCCAGTTCTTTACTATAAAGATCCAGCAATGTCTTTGGAAGGCTAACTTAAAACCCACCAGCACCCGCTACACTGTAAATTCAGCTGAACTATTGGCCCACCGATGTAAACCGTCTTCCTGACATCCTAGATTTTTTTATATGTAAAAATCTTATTACCTACCATCACTCTGTAAAAACATTAATTGAACTTTCCTCTGACCACAACCCTGTCTTCCTCACACTGTCTCTCACACTTAACCCTAGACAATTGCGACCAACCTTAATAAGTGGTCCCATTGACTGGCCACTTTTTAGAACTCTCCCAGAGGAGTCACTTAACCTCAGAATCTCTTTAAAAACCTCTGAAGAGCTGGATGATGCTGTCCAGTTCTTTACTATAAAGATCCAGCAATGTCTTTGGAAGGCTAACTTAAAACCCACCAGCACCCGCTACACTGTAAATTCAGCTGAACCCCTCCCTGATTACATTAAAAACCTCATACAAGCTAAGCGGCAAGCTCGAGCCCTGTTCCAGAGGTACAGACATCCCTCAGATCGTAGGGAGTTTAACCAGCTATCTCGTCTCGTAAAGCAAAAACTAGGTGCTTTATAAAATAAGGCATTTAATGCCTATCTGTCTAGCCTCTCAAAAAGAGACAAATCCCTTTGGACTGCTACTCGCAGGATTCTAAAGTTCATGAACCTTCTGCCCCCTTACGTCGAGAAGATGGTTCCTGGGCCTCTTCCGACAAAGACAAGGCCCAAATGTTTGCCCAGCATCTAAAGCAAACATTCACTCCTCATCCAGATCCCGATAACTTGTCCAATAACGCGGAGGTAGAGGAGTCTCTGGATATACCATTACCAATGTCCTTACCGATTAAGACAGTGACACCTTCTGAGGTCAAGTACATTATAAACCATCTGCCTAAGCGCAAAGTACCCGGCTATGACCTTATCACCGGGCTAATACTTCAAAATCTACCCCAAAAGGCAATTGTTTTCCTCACTTACCTCTATAATTGTGTCCTTCGAACCACCCATTTTCCACTTCTCTGGAAATTTTTAGAAATAATCCTATTTCCTAAACTCGGTAAATCTTCTTCTAACACATTATCCTATCGACCAATTAGCCTTCTTCTTTTACTTTCCAAGGTATTTGAGAAAGTTCTTCTAAAACGAATGATGCCTATCATAAATTCCTCAAATATTCTTCCTAATCATCAGTTCGGCTTCCGATCCCATCATTCTACTGTCCAGCAGGTGTTTCGCGTTGTAGACTACATTTCCTCTTCCCTTGAGCGAAAAGAATTCTGTCCTGGTGCATTCTTGGACGTCACTCAAGCATTTGACCGAGTATGGCATTCTGGACTATTATATAAGCTCAAGTCCATATTCCCAAGTACCATCTATCTAATCCTTAAATCATATCTCTCTAACCGGTTCTTTAGGGTCCGGCAAGGATCAGATTACTCCGAACACTACCCTGTGAAAGCGGGTCTTCCACAGGGCAGTGTGCTTGGACCTATCCTTTTTATCCTTTATACTGCAGACACCCCTACTCATCCTAATACTCTTTTAGCCCTCTTTGCAGATGACAAAGCGATCCTCTCCTCCCACCCTGATTCAAAAATCGCTTCTAACAATTTACAAAACCACCTTGATGCTATTCAGCAGTGGTGCAGTAAATGGAGAATCAAAATAAATGAGTCCAAATGCGTTCAAGTAAATTTTAAACTAAGAAAAGGTTCTCCTAATAATGTTACATACAATAACATACCTATACCTCTCTCTGATTCAGTCCGTTATCTAGGGTTCCACCTTGACTCCCGACTCAACTGGAATGAACATACTAAAATCAAACGACAAGAACTTAACAGACGCCACGGACTCTTATACAGCCTTATAAATAGGCCCCCACAGCTCACATTAGAAAATAAGCTGACCATCTACAAGACCATTATACGACCAATCTGGACCTACGGTGCAGAACTGTGGGGTGCCGCTAAGCCTTCCAATATCCAACGAATACAATCCTTTCAGTCCAAAATTCTTAGAATAATTGCTAACGATCCATATTATGTGTCCAACTCTACCCTTCATCACGACTTTAATATTCCTTTTGTCAAAGAACTTATCTCCACCCGCTTCAAACTCTTCCATAGTATACTCCAATTTCATCCCAATCCATTTGCCCAATCCCTGTCATCGGACTCCAATCCTCACAATCCTCCCCGGCGACTAAAACAGAGATGGCCTCGCGACCTCTTGGGCCTTAATGCCTAAACTTATTGGGAGTGGAGTCAATGGGCCCCTTCTCCCTGCACAGTGATGACCATTTATTTATTTATCTATTGAGACTATCATAGTAGAATTGTTGAAATTAAATATTTGAAGAGATGGAAGAATTTTACGGAAATAATTTTTCATCATATTTAAATCTTAAATTATGAATAATTTTCAATTATTACAAGATGATCAGTGCTTTTATTTTTGTAAGATAAGACGTAAAACTTAGTTATACAGATCAGAGGATAAGATCCATAACTCTGAAATATATATGAGACGCTACAAATAAATAAAATGTAACAATTCATAAAATTTAACAATTATGAATAACACCTTATAAGAAACTTAAATATCAAAATACAGCTTTCATTAAATCATCTACAAATGTGACTAAATAAAGTACTGAAAAAGACATAAAAACAAAAACAACTTGTTACAAAATAACTGAAAAAATCTCACAAAATGTTTCCTGGATTAAATTTACGTACGCATTTCATAACTATTTTATCATCCAACACATGTCCTTCAAATCGTCTCAAATGAAGGTGGCCTCGTGAACCCCTGCGAACGTCTTTTGTAATTCATTTGAGAGTAGTGTCATTCTCCCCTCTTACGGTTTATTATTTTTTTGTTCTTACAAATTTTTTATATTAACAACTAAATAAAAGTTATATATATATAAATAAAATATTCAGGGAGAGAAAAGGGTAAGAACAAATGTTCTTCTTGTATATAAAACTCTTGATAGAATTTTGTTATTTTTAAACAAATTTATATTTATTATTCCAAATATCAATTATTTTACGAATTACTTTTAAAAAATTTTGGTGTTAAGTAAATAAAACCAAAAACTTGTTCAATGAAAATTAAAGATTGGAAAACATTTTAAAAACATTGAATATTTTTTTCTAATCTATACAATCGATTTATGTTTTACTTTTCAAAAGATTGATGAAAAAATGAAAAAAATGGTGATGAAATCGGTAGTTAGCAATATATATAAAAAAAATGTTATTCGTTGTAAAACTTATCTTTAACTTAATCTTATATTAAAAACATTTGGAGGTTAGCCCAAAAAAAAGATATTAATCTTTAAAAATTTTATAAGTGAAAACACATCTGTTCGAACTCGTAAGCAAGTAAAAATTTTTTATTTTTTCTTTGATTAACAAAGCTCTTATTCAATTTATTCATAATTAGTTTAAAATAAAAATGAAATAATTTTTGAATAATAAATAAACAAAGAATAATTATATAAATACTGATTTTATTAATAATACTTTGGTACGAATGACGAGCGCATCTCTCTGTCTTTCTTTCCAACCAGCCGTCTGAAGCGAAACTTCACTACCTAGCAGAACGAGGAGGGCATACATATATGTACCTTACCAAAAATTTAAAGACATTTTAATGAAAAAAAAACAAACACAATAATAATCACTAACGAATAGTGCTTCAACTATGCTAGATAAGGTTGATGGTTAGTTGGCCGTCTCGAATATCATGTGAGAATGGTCGGGGTTTCGGCCAGGAAGAAAAAAATATACACCAAAATTTGGAGTAATATTTTTATTTATGCCAACGTTGCGGCTTAGCTAGTAAGCCATCATCAGGGCAATGGCGTTGAGTGGAGAAATCTCCCCAGGGCGGTTGTTCACATTGTAAACTGCAGAAAACAACTCAGTTGTTGCCCTGATGATGGCTTACTAGCTAAGCCGAAACGTTGGCATAAATAAAAATATTACTCCAAATTGTGTATATTTTTTTCTTCCTGGCCGAAACCCCGACCATTCTCACATGATATGCTAGATAAGAAACAAAACAAACGATTACAAAAAATTAACTATTCCTAAGCCTTTTTTCGTCGAACTCTTAACCAATTAAACAAAACCAACAAAAATGATTAGCACAGTAAAAATAATTTAAACAACTTTGGCTACAGTAAATTTAAAATCGATATTAACAAAACATGGGCCGAACAGATGAATAAAAAAAAGACACAATAACCGAACAGATAAAGATTTACTCAGACATTTTCCACGGTTAACATTAACATACCTTATAAACACATTGTCAGAATCTCAGACAAAATCCCTGTATATACTAAACCCTAGAGATACCATAGATCCAAAATAAAGAAGAAGCCAATGACCAAATTGACCAAATGACCATGACGACATGCCTAAACAGACCTTCAACAACGTCGCAGGTGTGGATTGGAACTGGATGCCTCAGGCAAAAGTAAGTGTCGCATAGTGATAGCATACAAACCGAAATAACTATAGATGACAAACTTCCCATACCCAACATCACCTACATGCTGGACAAACTTGGTAAAGCTCAATACTTCTCTTGTATTGACCTCAAAAAGGGCTTAACACTGGATTTCCCAAATGCTCAGTATACTTGGACGACATAATTTCATTTTGCACTAATCTCAAAAAACACATAAAAATCCCTATCTCAAGTCCTTGACTCACTTCGAGAATCAAAATTTAAGGTTCAGGAAATTTTTCAAATGAGAACTAATATCTCTCGGACATACATAAAAAATACTTCAGAAGGTATTGGGATTAACCCAATCCAAACCTTATTACGACTTTAAAGGATTTCTGTATTTCCAAGACTCCAAGGTAGATCAAGGAATTTCTTGGACTGCTACCTAAAATTTATCAAAAAATTTAAAAAACAAAAAGGTTTATAAAGAAAAGCGCCACATCAAAATCAATGAACCTGAGTAATTAAAAGCTGTTAACCTTAGCAAATATAATTTTGCAACGCCCCTGTACTTAAGTTCTCTGACTTTTCTTAACCTTTCTTAACTTCTCTCGGTTGTTCGGGAAACTAAATATTTTAGGCCCTATTTATACGGCCTAAAATTTAAAATTATTGTGACCATCGGCCCATCACTTTTTTTTTCCCATTAAAGACCCAAGTACAAAACTAATGCGTTAGGAACTCAAATTAGAGGAATACGATTATCAAATAGTTTATAATAAATGAAATATAAATTCAGCAGACCCCTTTCTAGAATTGAACTTAACTCAAATATTACTCCCAATTATAGACAACTGACAATGATGAAGACAAGATCATAGAAGAATCACTCAAATCAATCGATTTAATAATCAATATTACTGGCCAAGTATTTCTACTTCCTGAAACACAGTTACGCGAACCTATTGGGAATTACTCACAATAGAAGAACTTTCAAAACAATATTTATTTGGTTGTGGTTTATTATCCCACGTAAATTTGAAACAATTAATGAGAGGGAAAAGAATAAAAATCTAACTGTCCCAGCCAGGACTCGAACCTGGGTCTCCTGCAGCTGGTAATTTAATGAGTTATCTAACTTGTGCCGATTGTGTAATGATTAACATTCGTGCCAGGAAAGCAGGATTACAGGTTCGAGTCCTGGTTGGGACAGATAGACTTTTTATTTTATTCCCTCTCATTAATTGTTTCAAAAACAATTTTTTTTGAAGAGCGAATAGTAAAAAGTAACACTGATCCCGAATCTAAAACAGTTACTATCTTACAAATCCCTAAAATAAAAGCCTCAATAAGCTTTGCAAAAACCAAATGATAATTTCACAGGTAAATCATAACACGGCCGACCTAATTCTACACAAAAAATACCGTGAGAAATCTCCTACAACTGTCGAAAAATAAATTCCAACAAAACTTAAGCAAAATTTTTAAGCTATGCATTAAACCAAAGATATCACTCGTATTTTGAAGCACTCATAATTTGAGAATTTTAAAATTCCCTAACTTAAAAAGCACAGAGATCAATTTCCTCAAATACACCCACAAGCTGACAGACGTCCATGAAGATGACGTAGAAAACGTAATAGAGACCTAAAACGATGGAAAAATCAGCCGAGACATAACAAAAGCTAAAGAAAATTTAATTCTGGTCAAACATGAAAACATCTATAGAAACTTATGTTTCTTTATACTCAGTACATAAGTAATTGCGGCGACACCAGTGATATAGTGATATAATAGACAAAATACGAAAGACGACCCATGAAACTAAAGTTTAACATCGCCCCTGCTTCAACAAGCTTCCTAGAAATTATACATATTGACTCTAAACAAAACTAAATTCTTAACAATAATTGATAATCTTTCCTGTTGTGCGACAACATATTAGTTTTTAATTTATATTAAAACAGCCCAGGGAATAGAAATCTCCAACAAAATTCTTTACTTCTTTAGCCACTACGGAATACCTAAGCAAGTAGTACACAACAATAGACTTGAATTTCAATACACAGGAGTAAAGGAAATATTAGATGTTGGAGGGGTTCTGTCAAGGTGATCCAAAAATACAAATTTAAATAAAATGTGTATTTTAAAAGATTATCTGCCAACGTTTCTGCTTACATTATAAGCCATCTTCAGTGCTGGCAATCAGGAAGACGTGTGTCACTTAGGACGTCGTGTCACTAAGATCCCATTTTCATGATTGACCGAACCCCAACAAAAAAACATCTAATAATAATACCTACTGTCTAAAAAAAACTCTCCGTTTGAGTAAAGGAATTTTTAGTATTACACAAAGTAAAGACACACATAACATACACACAACACCCTGAATCCAGCTCACCTGTTGAAAGACTTCACTGCACTCAAAATGAACAAATCAAAATACTAAACAATCGTCCAGAACACAAAAACCACCCTATTGAACAAAAAGTTAATGAATTATATCAATTTACAACTATTCCTTTCACTCCGTCACAAAATTAACATTAAATACGGGAAATCAAGCCTGAAAAAATGGTTGAAAATTCCCTTGTGTTTTTTAAACTAAAAACACTAGATCTCAGCATTATACCAACAGATGCACTATTACAAGAAATCAAAAAATTATAAATTATTATTTAAANGTCAGATCAAAGTAAACTTAATTATTGTGATACGTGTGGCGGACTACCTCTCGCACTCCCTTCATAAATATTAATCAGTCTAAAACTACCGACCACGCTAACTACAAACTCAAATTATTTACTTGGAAAACATGAACTTTCAAAGATTGTTATTTTAAAACTTGAATCTAATTTTAATAACAATTGTAAAATAAACACTGGTAATCTTTGGTCATTAATGAATCTTATCCACTATCAATTCCTTTGCGAAGAAAACATCTTGCTCAAGAATAAACCTTAAGTTGTAAAACTGTGTCTCTTAACATCCAAGCAAACTTTATTGAATACATCCCAGATACATTACATACTCTTCATCGAAGTCTTATCTCTACAAGATTCAATAATTGTTCACAGGTCACCAATTTTTGTATCAGAAACACTATCCGACTAAGGACTAAGGACTAATATTCTTGTCCCAACTTCCAAAAAAATTACCTTTAATGATGAGGAAGTAATATAGTCAAGCAGTTTATTTGGCTCACATATTGTTCTAAATTGAATGTCTCTACAATTTCACCATTTCCTGTAAATTGCCCTATATATTCCAATTTCAGAGGGGAGCAGTTACATCTTCGATTTAACTTATCTGTTACATAAGGTACTTCATCTGTTCCTCACTCCTACCTTGTGCAGATCTCGCGTGTTCGGTCTCCAGAGCCGCCTCCTTCCAAGTATCGTACGAGTCTTACACTGTCTCTCCAAGCTCCTACATGTGCAGATCTCGCATGTTCGGTCTCTAGAGCCACCTCCTTCCAAGTATCGTACGAGTCTTACACTGTCCTCCAAGCTCTTACCTTGTGCAGATCTCGCGTGTTCGGTCTCCAGAGCCGCCTCCTTCCAAGTACCGTAAGAGTCTTACACTGTCTCTCCAAGCTCCTACATGTGCAGATCTCGCATGTTCGGTCTCTAGAGCCACCTCCTCCCAAGTATCGTACGAGTCTTACACTGTCCTCCAAGCTCTTACCTTGTGCAGATCTCGCGTGTTCGGTCTCCAGAGCCGCTTCCTTCCAAGTATCGTACGAGTCTTACACTGTCTCTCCAAGCTCCGACACACAGATTCCTTTCAATTTTTCTCATGAACATATCGCAATTAGAGTATATATTTGTGACGACGTACTGAATAAATAATTTTTAAATAGCGGGCCGTTAAATAATTGATATATACTTATATAGGTAGGTACGTCGGGATAAGTTGTTAAGTAGGACAAATAGTGAACTGCACTGTAAAACTTTCATTGTTTTTCTTCGAAAGTTTACAGCTGGGACCAATCCACTGCCAAGCCAAAATTCATCATAACAATAAATCTAAGTAGAAGAAAAAGTAGTAAGACTCTGCTAATGGATTGGAAATGTCTCCCGTTAGTTTGGAATTGTAATTGGACAAGTTTCACAGAGCTAAACAGTTTTAAAAGTTCTCAAAAGATAATTAAAATTTTTTTTAAAATTAAATCGTTAATTCTATGTCGAGTGGAATTATAGAGTTTGTTCATAGTAGATTTTTTTTTTTTGCATGCTGGGAAGGGTAGTGTAGGGAAAGTGAGAGGGTTGGCGCTCTCGACCCATATAGGGTTGGAGCATGGCCAGCGGACTGTAGCCTCTGGAGTACTGCGATTTATGTCCGTGTGTCTGTCGCGCATGGCTTGTCGCGGCATTCACTAAAGGGTAGGGAGAGTGGAGGGGTGGGTTTTCTCTGTATTCAGCCGGCTTAGGTGTTGGAGGGGATGGCTCACTCGGGGCGGTCTAGTAAAGCCACTACAGAAAAAAGGAGTGGGAAATGTGTCTGTCCTGTGTAAAGATTGTCTGTGTGCGGTACACTTACTCTTAATTAGCGGTCTTTTGGTTAAAGATAAAGACCCTTTAGGGCACGAAACGTATGAAGAGGCTGGAAAAACTGCACAAGAGTAAGGAGATGTGAGTATGTTTGCTGTACATGGATTCCGTGGCAGTCATCAAGGGTTAGAATGGTGTCGGGATAGTGGTACATTTCTTCTTATTTAGAAGTCTTTCAGGTTAAAAGTGAAGACAAGGCGTCTTTAACAGTTTTATATAGAAAAAAAAGTATGGAATGCGAGGAGCCAATTGTCAAGGTGGGCGATTATAGGATAGGGTTGTAGGATACATTCGTAATACAAAATATACCTGACAAATAAATTATAAAGCATTTTAATTTTAATTTGTTGAAGAAAAATAAAACATGTCACCATCTTTCGAAACTACACGAATTATAATATGAGAAAGACACATCTTTAAAATATAAAAAGCTATTAACTGGTTATTGGAAGCATTTTGGATCATTAATTTATCTCTTAATCTTGTTTATCAGTGTGAATTTGAAAACTGACAATGTTCCTATGCTATAGCAATAATCTAATGTCCTTTAAACTAATAATTTTGTATATTTTTCATCTCCATATTTTCACTTTTCATTTTTGCACAATGCTATAGACAACACTACCGAAATTGGCTGAATAAATAATTTACTTTGTTAAATTAAAGCTTTTCATTTTCAATGCAGTGAGATTAGAAAGAATTGCAAAAGAAAGACATCTATTACTAAACTAAGAATTTATAGCGGTATACTCTTCCCCTGGTTTTCTGTAACCCTTCTGTGAAGTTATGTAAAACTCTTTGCTGAGCTATCGATTGTAGGAGAAGTTCTTTACATTCTGTACGGTGTCCTCACTTTCTTACCGATAATGAAGCCCCTCCCCCTCACCGTTCCTAATTACAATTTGTAAACTTTTACTTCCAGGAGTAACTATTTTTGAACTTCGTCTTCTTCATTTTTTGAGGATCTGAAAAGGTTAATGGGGAACTGGCTTTGACAATGGGAAATCTATAAACAATTAAAAACTTATATAAGCTTATTTTGTTCTCTCTCCCTCTCTCTCAAACATTTTGAAAATGCGACCTACAGATGTATATTTACTCATTAATCCGATTAATTTGAAAGATTTAAAGTAGGTTTTTGAGTCTAGGATTCCCTGGTTTTTTTTTTTTTTTTTGGTCATCAAATGACTCAAAAAGTATGTAAATTCAATTAAAAATAAACATTAATTAGGCTTATTTATTACTCCTGCTATGTATTGGAATACATTTGGTCCCCAAGAGGCCAAAAATGGACGGCTGACTTTATCTTGGACTGATCCCTTCATCAGCTCGATGTCGGATCTGGGTTACAATCCTCTCCATCACCCGATCCTGTGTCTTAAGGTGCCTTTTACAGTAGAATCCCCGTCGTTAAATTCATGGAAGATGGAAAAGGTTCAGATCCAAAAGGGAATAATTTCTAGCTAAAGATTACTCTGGAAAATAACATAACCTCTGTGTGAAAATACATCCACTATACAAGATCTTTTAAAAAAATATTTATTGTTTTACTAGGGTTTTCAAGTTATATCCCTATGCCTTTTACTTAACTCTGTTTTAAAAATTATTTTGTTATTAAAAAATAATATATAACTTTTAAATTTGAGAAAGTATTACTCTTATTTTGAGGTTTAAAAACTAAAGATACTGCATATTACATACACACAGAACTTATTTGTAATATGTCGTGCTGTATCTTTCTGAAACCCTAGTTATCACTTTCACACTTTTGGACAATTTTACAAATGCTCATAGAAATAAAATTCTAAGCAATAGATACTCTGAGATTGCAAAATATAATTCTGAAAAAGTAAAACTTTGCTGCTATCATATTATTAAGAATATAGAGTCCAACTGCACGGCTTTGATGTTGAGAGGGCTTGTTAGTCTTGTTAATTACTGAAAAATTGCTAAAAACATTCTGGTTGGATAAAATACCACCATAAAATGGAGAAGGAATACCTTCAATATCTGATGGAAATTAACTATAACTATCTGTGATTGAAGGTAGAATCTGGGAAATGTCAGGTCATCTCAAGTTAACGCCATCTTATCAATCCATCTGATTCCACAATGACTAAAGAGTTATGTGACGGAAAATAGCCCTAGAAATTGAAATAAATAACATCGTTCAAGATCCAGGCCTCCATTTACTTAAAAACTTTTTTAACGGAAAATATTGCTTCCGTTTTGGAATTAATTACAAATAAGAAAATTCAATAAATCTCTTCAGTGGGAAAACTCCAGGGAGCAGTCAGAGTAATGGCCGAGTGTGCTGCCTCAGACATCTTTCCAGGCCAACAACAGATTATTCGTTCAGGATCGTTGATCTGGTATGTGTATGTTTCAGTTCTGTGTCATGTCTAAGTTGGTGGAGGTGAGTGTAAAGTCTATTGATCCTGCGCGTGGTACTTGAATGTAAAGTGTGTGTTTATGTGGAATTTGGCAATTGTTAGTGTAAATTGGTGAACATGTGTTTCGTCTCAGTGTGAATGTTATGTATTGAGAAATTATGTCATTTATTTCCATTTTCTAGAGGTTACACCATTCCTGAGTAGCTATTAGGTGTTGCTGTAAAATGTGATATGGTTTTGATGTGTAACTAAAATAGTTTATCGTTTGCAAAAGAAATAAGTCGTATTTCTGGATGAGTTGGGATGTCGTGGGTATATAATATATAAGAGTGGCACCAATATTGATCCCTGAGCCACGCCGACCAGATCGAAGATATGAAATGCCCGACCTTTTACGAAGAAATACATGTCTTCTAGGAAATATGAGTATGAGATAGTGTGTACTAGATAGGAGAGGTCTGAGTTTGTGTGAAAGTCGTGGATGACCCTGTCAAAGGTCTGTGATACATCCATTAATGGACAGCAAATTAATGGGTCTATAATTGGAGGGATTATGTTCAGGAGTGTGTGGTTTGTGTATTATAGTGACTTGTGAATATTTCCTCTGGAAGGGAAACTGTGTCGTCCTGAGTTGTACAGTGTTGAGATAAAAATTACAGCTTTGCGTGGCACTTCCTGCAATATCTCTTCAGTTATAAGGTCCCATTTTGGAGCTCTTCTCGTTGGTAAATTAGTCGTTTCTTGTCGGATGTAATATGATCAGAAAGGAAATGGTGGGACTGACAGAGAAAGAGGGAATATGTTGATGTAGTTGGAACAGACAGATGATCTGCCTGGTTTTAGGCTTTCTCTTCGACAGAAACTAATCAGGGTACAATTCTCATTGCGCAGCGGTGTAGGGACATCTGGTCTCCTCAGAAGCCTATATATATATATATATATA
>KZ807117.1:246634-259741 GCA_000696205.2 Oncopeltus fasciatus
TATATATATATACCCCTATAAACAAAGAAATCCAGAATCTCAGGCAATTTCCGTTGGGATGAGGGAGAGGGGGGGGAAGTAGGTGTTTTGGGTAAAAATTGTATAAATGGTAGCTAGGAGATGGCGATCTTTCAGGGTGATAATAAGCAATAAATATAGCGCAAAATAAATTCAAATAGGCCCTAAAGCTTTGACTCTTCTTAACTGAAATGAAAATGGTGTATGTGTTTTCCTTCACAGTATCCTGGTGGCATGTATATCAAAAATACATATTTTATCTGGAGGTCGTTTCAAAATCAAAGATTACCAGATACATTGGTAAGATTCAGTAACTCGAGCTATTAGCAGAGTGGCTGTTCTTGTAAGAAGAACTGTGGCCTTATGTGCCGAGGTAACTGTGGCACATAACCTCTTCCAGTATACGATACTCCTTCAACAAATACAATGTATCATTGTTGAACTGCGTATATATGATGAACATATGGCTTCCTCTTCGGGTTGCCATAATATATATAGTTATATATTCATTAGTAGACTACTAATGAATAACTTCTCTTCTCATACCTCCTTTTGTGGTTTTCTTACGAGGATTAATTGTTCCCATCCTTTGACTATACAATAGCATTCTGATAGAACTGCAATCAATGTCAAGGGAACAGAACCATTATTACAATGGGTTTGTACATTCCAGAGCATTGTAGAAACACGCGATACTGGCGTTAACTCTTCGCACATCTAAAAGTTTAATTCAAAGCAAATTTTTTTTTACAATTACAGATGCTGAAGAACTACCCTTTACGGTGGTTGTCTTTTATACTTGAACCCTTGTTTTATCAAACAAGGAGAGCCTGTCTTTATGAAACACTTCATGTAAAGGATTACATAATTCAAGAAAGAATTATTTGTCATAATAGAATTGAAAACAACCCACTTATGTCATTTATAGTTTAAAACATAGTTATTGTTTATTTTTTACCGCGTTAAGCTTAAATAAGGAAGTAATGGTATGATTATAATATAGATGACAGATCTCCTCTTGAAGAGTAAGTCCACAGCTAAGTAAAACAAGAATTGTTTAAACAAAGGAAATATGAACAATTCTTTTAGACAAACTTTGGCTGGCAAATTGCCACTAAAATTAAACTCTGGCTTTAAAACAAAAGGCAGGGTTTAAGCATTTTGCCTGACATTACAAAGCCCAGTACAATTCATTCAATTAAATGTTAAATTAAATTAAGTGACACATATCGTTGAAAATGTTAAAAGAGTAAATTGCGTCACAACTCAATTTCTAAAGTACTAGGTAAGAACCAGTATTTTCTGCGAACAATTGTCCAATACTCAAACAAAAAAAATGAATAAATGAGTTTGCTATGGACGCACCCCTGGATGTGTCAGCCCGGTTAAGAGTCCAAAGTCTATTCCCTAGCTTACTTCCTCTAATACCACAAAAGTTACCTATGAAGGATCTTAACCAAGCATACATTTTTCTTTTCAACATTATCCAAGTTTAGCTTCACTTCTTTCATGATTTTATTAAGTCAAAATCAATCCTTTGCCAAAGGTTTTAGAGCTTTTTCTAAGCTGTTTCTTATAGAATTAGAATATACCATAGTTATTGGAAAACACAAAAAGTTTTTATTTATGAGAATAAAAAATTTCTAAAATTGTTAAGCCACATAGGTTCATGCTCAAAATAACAAGATTTTGAAAGTGGTACAAAATTCATCATATGCGGTGCAGTCGCTAATTTGTCCGAACACGCTTTACTACATTTTGTCTCAAAACTTTAAAAGATTCATATGATACAGTACAATTTCCAATCGCTTCAGCACACTGGCCCTCTTTCGGGTATTATGCCTTTATTTTCCAAACTCGTGTCAGTCTGGTGGTTTCGTGGCGAAAATGGAAGGCGATTTTGCACACCTCATCGACCAGCAAAATTTCAACTTCTCTTGGGCACACTTATTTTTGCATGGCAATCAATTATTTGTAAGACTAACTTCACACAGACCTGATATAAATGTTCTAAAGTGACTTTTAAACATTCCTGGACAAAGATGTCCAGTCCTCATACCCAGTTTTCCCTGAATTACCATCCCATCAATTATACACGAGTAACATGAAACGCTGAAATCAATGCAATGAAATAAATATTAAAGAAAGAAAAAAAAAACCTTTCGAATTTCACTTATTCAAAGTGACAGGAGGGAAAATTTGAGAGATGAACATGAATAACAAATGATACAGAGTTTTGGTATTATATAATGTACTGAAAAGTTTTTAACAAATAAAAAAAATTGGCTGAATTAAAGAAAGTAGATTTTTGACAAGTTATTCTTCTTTTACCATAATTGAGAGGAATCAATTTCCCAGAAATTACTGGAATTATCACTATTAATAATAAGACAACCCTTTCTTCAAAAATAGCATTCCGATAGACTGTAGACTGTTCCTGAAGGGATGATGGCTTGAGGGATATCACCCTGTCTACTTAAAAAGACTCAGCCATCTCCTGATTTATCACATTTCCTTAATGAAAACTTTCTCTTCGAGGAAATTCGCCTGTATTCTAGTTGAGGAGGAAGGGCTGGTAGGACACCTTCACCCTTACGCCCTAAGACACTGACACACATTATCAGTTCGCTGGGCGGGGTGTGGCTGCAAGATTAATGCCACTAGTTAGGGGTGTAACGAGCCTTCACAGTTGGGAGTTCCCTCTAGGCCGAGGTAACTGATTTACTACAGTCCGTTTTACTGCAGAAACTTGGGGGTAGAACTACTTTGTTGTTCTCCTCAACACCGTCCAGTAGAGCTTGCAACAACGAGGCCTCCCTCTGCTAAAACCGTAGGTAACTTGGTAATACTGCATTGCTAAAGCTGAAATTGTTCTTAGTTTGGAATTGTACGTGTGTGTGTCCTGTGTGTCTATACGCTCTAACCTCAGCAATACTTATTTATCCTTCTTTTTGCAAACCGTTGCATGAATCTGTTAAAGGATAAAATCTTTCGGGAGGTGAGAGGAGAGGGGAGGTTTAATGGATAAGAAATTTAAAGCCTTAATGTATATTATATATATATATATATTCCTTCCAAGTATCGTACGAGTCTTACACTGTCCTCCAAGCTCTTACCTTGTGCAGATCTCGCGTGTTCGGTCTCCAGAGCCGCCTCCTTCCAAGTACCGTAAGAGTCTTACACTGTCTCTCCAAGCTCCTACATGTGCAGATCTCGCATGTTCGGTCTCTAGAGCCACCTCCTCCCAAGTATCGTACGAGTCTTACACTGTCCTCCAAGCTCTTACCTTGTGCAGATCTCGCGTGTTCGGTCTCCAGAGCCGCTTCCTTCCAAGTATCGTACGAGTCTTACACTGTCTCTCCAAGCTCCGACACACAGATTCCTTTCAATTTTTCTCATGAACATATCGCAATTAGAGTATATATTTGTGACGACGTACTGAATAAATAATTTTTAAATAGCGGGCCGTTAAATAATTGATATATACTTATATAGGTAGGTACGTCGGGATAAGTTGTTAAGTAGGACAAATAGTGAACTGCACTGTAAAACTTTCATTGTTTTTCTTCGAAAGTTTACAGCTGGGACCAATCCACTGCCAAGCCAAAATTCATCATAACAATAAATCTAAGTAGAAGAAAAAGTAGTAAGACTCTGCTAATGGATTGGAAATGTCTCCCGTTAGTTTGGAATTGTAATTGGACAAGTTTCACAGAGCTAAACAGTTTTAAAAGTTCTCAAAAGATAATTAAAATTTTTTTTAAAATTAAATCGTTAATTCTATGTCGAGTGGAATTATAGAGTTTGTTCATAGTAGATTTTTTTTTTTTGCATGCTGGGAAGGGTAGTGTAGGGAAAGTGAGAGGGTTGGCGCTCTCGACCCATATAGGGTTGGAGCATGGCCAGCGGACTGTAGCCTCTGGAGTACTGCGATTTATGTCCGTGTGTCTGTCGCGCATGGCTTGTCGCGGCATTCACTAAAGGGTAGGGAGAGTGGAGGGGTGGGTTTTCTCTGTATTCAGCCGGCTTAGGTGTTGGAGGGGATGGCTCACTCGGGGCGGTCTAGTAAAGCCACTACAGAAAAAAGGAGTGGGAAATGTGTCTGTCCTGTGTAAAGATTGTCTGTGTGCGGTACACTTACTCTTAATTAGCGGTCTTTTGGTTAAAGATAAAGACCCTTTAGGGCACGAAACGTATGAAGAGGCTGGAAAAACTGCACAAGAGTAAGGAGATGTGAGTATGTTTGCTGTACATGGATTCCGTGGCAGTCATCAAGGGTTAGAATGGTGTCGGGATAGTGGTACATTTCTTCTTATTTAGAAGTCTTTCAGGTTAAAAGTGAAGACAAGGCGTCTTTAACAGTTTTATATAGAAAAAAAAGTATGGAATGCGAGGAGCCAATTGTCAAGGTGGGCGATTATAGGATAGGGTTGTAGGATACATTCGTAATACAAAATATACCTGACAAATAAATTATAAAGCATTTTAATTTTAATTTGTTGAAGAAAAATAAAACATGTCACCATCTTTCGAAACTACACGAATTATAATATGAGAAAGACACATCTTTAAAATATAAAAAGCTATTAACTGGTTATTGGAAGCATTTTGGATCATTAATTTATCTCTTAATCTTGTTTATCAGTGTGAATTNTATATTTAAAACTTCATTTTTGAATTTTAGATCCTCTTATATTTTAAACACAGGCACTAAATTCATTATTTAGAAACCATCTCGATTCAGCACTGAAGAAGCCATCACAATATTTTGAAAATGTACTTTGAATATTTCTGGATACCGTGGAAGTCTACTTTTCTATAATTTTTTTTTTTTTTAAATTCTGGTAAATGAAGAAATGTACGAATGAAACTGAGATTGTTTTGGTCTTCTTCCACTTTACCCATCCGGTCAGTCTAGAGCAAGTCTTTGTTGCCATGCCTTTCACACTCATTGCTCTCTCTCTCTCCTATCAAATTATGTTTTGTCATTGCCTCATATCTATATATCTATCTCTAATAAAACATGAGAAATCTGCTTGGTTAGCGTAGCTCATGTTTTATTTCCAGCCTTATTTATTATTTATTTTACATTCATTCTGCTTTATAATTTGTTTTATATTAATAATAATAACAATGATTGTGAAGATATTGAATTTGGTCTAGCTGTAGACAAACCCTCTCCCCCTTTTTCATTTAATCCGAAATAAAATTATTTTGAAACTTTGCAAAACTAATTGTAGGATTTAGGATCGATTGTCGTCTGCAGCCGCTGAAGCCTTTTCAATCTTATATATATATATATATANTTGCCCACCTCATTAGGCGACCATTGCCCTATATATAAAATGTGTGTGTGTATGTTTGATGTTGATGGAACATATCTTTGGATTTTCCTTAGAAGTATCAGTGACTATCTAGCAATATTTAAATAAGACTTCTGTATGGGAATGGTTTGAATTTCTGGCAGTAAATCTACAAATAACCAGTATGTGAAAGGAATTTCCCTCTTGTGAGATGTAGTAGCGGAAAGACAAGATTTGTTATTCTACCATAGCGGGGCATGTAAAAGAAAAATATTATGTCTATCTGCCCATCAACATGGCGGATTTCTAACTTATCAAAAGCTTTACATTTGCTTTCGAATTCCTAATTACATTAAGTACTCTGCTGCAATTACACTCCAGCCCAAAATTGTATTTATCTCTTCCGCTACCATCTGTTCAGGACTGTCGTCATTCAGAAAAATCAACAAACCCAATGTTTTTGTGCCAAAACAACAATTGAAAAACATTCTTCCTCTATCGATCTATCTCAACTCTTACTCCAAAGAGGTTAGTTCGGTTAATAATTTTAACTAAGACTTAATTTATACATGGAAGAAAGATTATTTAAGTCATCTTTACTTTAAATTTAAACTTCCGTAAAACTCTTCTTTAAATTTATTGATTTTTCTGAATAATTCGGAATACTAAATTTAAAATGTTGAATATTTTAGTTAATGTTAATTTTAAAAAAAAATATTTCCTTTAATAATATGAGTAAAACTTATTACGTTTACTTAGTATATAATAAAACAGCATTACTATAATGACTAAATAAGTCTTTGAAAATTTTAGTTTCAGGCAAACAAAAAAAAAATACAATTTCTCTAACATTCATAAACATGATTTGAATCAATTTCTTATGAGTGAATTATTTTGCATATAAATAAAAACTAATACATTCGCTAGAGCTTATTATTTCATGTAATAATTTATGTTTATTCTAAAGCATCAATCAAGTGTACATTTTTAAGTTAATCCCTTCTCGGAATTTTGATCGTATTTTGCTATTTACTAAAAACAAGTTTATTAAATTAAAATATAGGTGTCATGTTTCACAAGAGTATATTTATGGTTACTCGCCTTTAGCGTACATAGTAGAACGACTCTCTATTCATGAGAAAATATTATGTTCCAGTCATATCTAACTTATTACATTTATTTATTTCATTTATGTATATATCCATATAGAAACTCATTTCATGTTTGTTAGTGGATGTGCATGATTCGTGAGCTTGTGTGTAGTGTACTAAAGCTCAGTTTCTTTCAACGCAATGAAGAATGGAAAGTAGATGCATTACATCAAGAGGCAATATGCAAGAGACAAGTCCGAGCTCACAACATACTAAGACTATACTGAAAAGGGTTTTGGCAAATCTTAAACATAATTAATTTTCTCGATTGCGCGGCCAAAAGTTTTCACTTTGATGCTGGGTATGTGGCTGTTTGCTTGCTAACAAATGGGAAGGAAATCAAATGTTATTTAAATGAAAATTATCGAAAATGCTCGTGTTTCATGGACCTATGAATAAGTTAGGAAAATTACAAGTGCCTAAAACGTATTATAACTGCTACTGAATTAAATATAAGAAAAAAATACCACATAAAGCAAAAGTGAATTCATTTTATGTGTGACTTTCCTCGGTTTTATGGAGTTTAAAGTGTTCAATAGCAGCGGGCGCGTGGAAAATGGGGTCTAGCAACTCCAGGTTTAGGCTGGAAACTTGCTAAGACCGTTATTAACAAAACTGTCAAGAACTTTCGTGGCAGAGATCATGAAGGGTTTCTCTTGCCCAGCTGAGGCACTGTCTACTTCATCAGAGCTGTTACACCTACACTAGGTTAGTTTCGGAACCGCCCGATGTAATCTTGCAACCATCAACTAATAAATAAAGAATTTACCTGAAGCGCATTAATAGAAATCCCCCTCACAAGAGAGAAATATGTCAAATTTGGCAAAAATTACTCCTCGTTAGGGGTACTTAAATAATTGTCATGAATTTGCACATATTTTATTCAGGGCTTAGCTATGGTTAGATGTTAACCTTATGCATGACCTTGTATAAAAATGCATTTTTGTTTTATTCTGTACTATAGATAACCTCTAAATAGTTTTAAATACAATGTTAATGTTGATTAAAGAATATGTCTAATAAAACCTTAATTTAGAAATATAAAAGATTCATTAATTATAATTTATTGAGTATAATTGAGCTTGTTTAGCCAGAAAACTGTCGGTAATAAAAAAGCCCCTAAGGATTTATTTATTCTTGTTGAGGTTATGTATCTTCATGAATACATCCTGTCGGAGCAAATGATATGTTATAATGTAAGGTTGAGCTTAGGATTGAGCTAGAGGATTCACTGAGAAGTGGCTTCTGAAGACTCTTCCTTCGAAACAAGGGCTGGAGTGAATGCCAGTCAGTACGCGTCTTAACTTAGTGCAGATGTGCTAAAGAGTCGGATTGAGAGCCTTTTAGAAGAATCGTTAGGATCACCTACACCACATTACGCGACCATTGCCCACCTCAATAGGCGACCATTACCAACCTCATTACGCAACCATTGCCCACCTCGTTAGGCGACCATTGCCCACCTCAGTAGGCAACCATTGCCCACCTCATTAGGCGACCATTGCCCACCTCGTTACGCGACCATTGCCCACCTCGTTACGCGACCATTGCCCACCTCATTAGGCGACCGTTGCCCACCTCATTAGACGACCATTGCCCACCACATTACGCGACCATTGCCCACGACATTACGCAACCATTACCCACCACATTATGCTACCATTACCCAACACATTAGGAAACCATTGCCCACCTCATTAGCTGACCATTGCCCACCACATTATGCGACCATTGCCCACCTCATTAGGCAACCATTACCCACCACATTACGCGACCATTGCCCACCTCGTTAGGCGACCATTGCCCACCTCGTTACGCGACCATTGCCCACCTCGTTACGCGACCATTGCCCACCTCGTTACGCGACCATTGCCCACCTCATTAGGCGACCATTGCCCACCTCATTAGGCGACCATTGCCCACCACATTACGCGACCATTGCCCACGACATTACGCGAACATTACCCACCTCATTAGGCGACCATTGCCCACCTCATTTAGCAGAAATTGCCCACCTCATTAGGCAACAATCGCCCACCTCATTAGGCGACCATTGCCCACCACATTACGCGACCATTGCCCACCTCAATAGGCGACCATTACCAACCTCATTACGCAACCATTGCCCACCTCGTTAGGCGACCATTGCCCACCACATTACGCGACCATTGCCCACCTCATTAGGCAACCATTGCCCACCTCATTAGGCAACCATTGCCCACCTCATTAGGCGACCATTGCCCACCTCATTAGGCGACAATTGCCCACGACATTACGCGACCATTGCCCACCTCATTACGCAGCAATTGGCCACCTCATTTCAATGACGGCTGTCACAGACTAACTCATTCCGTTCCTTTCGCCTCTCTCACAACAATAAGGAAACTACATTTCGCTGAATGAAACATGTAGCTAATTAATTAAACACGGGTGAAAGGAGAAGATTATACTAGTCTACAGATGGTCTATTGAATGAAATAAGCAACATCTTGTCAAAAGGTCATCCTCGCTGATTGGATCCAATAATTACAATTATAATGTGAAAAATTTACATAGCACATAGTGACATTATATAATAACCAAGAAAAACAGATATGTCGGTGATTTATGAAATAAAATAATAAAACGACTTTTTTTTTAAATATCTATAACAGTGTAATATCATATAATCATGTCATATATTAGCATATTTTTTTCTTAAGGTAAGTGTCAACAATTTAATTTGTTTAAAATAATCTTACGAAAAAAATTAGATGACAGTAATCCACATACATACCTTTTCAAGGAAGATCGACCTTTGAGGTGGTCAGTTTGTAATAATTGTTAACGTTTTATTTTTAATAGCAGAATTAAAAAAGAGTTGTTTATGAGAAAGTATTAAGTGGAAGATAAGATTTGTTTGTGAGAGTTTTCGAATGACGTGTGGGAATACGAAAACAGAAGAAGTGAGTGGACAGTACGTACCCGGAGACCATAGTAGCGAGACTGGCTTCAGACAGAGGTTGGGGTAGGCGGACTCGACATTACCCGAGAGAAGCCGAGAATTCCCGAGAGGAAGCCCCTCTCCCAAGCAGAGGATCCTATTCAGTCAGGCTTCGAACCAACTGAAGGGTTCAGACAAACACTTGAATAAACATATGAATTAGTGTACACCAGCTTCTGTAAAATACATTTTTCTACTGCTTTACATTTAAGTAAAAAAAAAGGAAGAGCAAGCTTTGGTTGCTCGGGATTTCTGACAGATGAAGTTCCGTTATTATGATTCCCCCTAAAATATAAAAATCCCAAAGACAGGAGGGTTATCATATTAGCAGATTTTCTAAGTTTCATTAAAAATGTAACCAAATAAGAGTAAATGACTAATTTTACTTTACAACCGAAATGAACATTTCATGGGAGAAGGATAAGGTGCAAATATTATCTCTAGGCCGAATGAATCTTTTTACTTACATTCTTAAATAATTTCCTTACTAAGAGCTTTTTAATTAATTTACTTATAAACTACAAAACTTAAAAGGTTAAGTTAAAAGCCTAATAGTTTTAAAATTCTAAAAATAACGAAAGAATGAATCATTTTGGAAATTGGTTTACTCTCGCTCTCCGAATTCCGCTCAACCTATTCCTGCTAATGAAAAAGGGATAATGGTTCCCGTATTTTCGGAACATATCAGTCTTTAAGTTAAAAATCATATAAGGAGTAATGCAATAAAGTAAAATAAAAATCGCAGATCGCATAGGCCTGTGTGTTGGTCCTGTCGGTCTTATCGTGGCAGAAAGGAAGCGACCTTAGCGGGTGACTGTGGAGGCGTGTCGGGAGAGAGGCTCGGAAAGGACGATGAACCTTCCGGTGTATCGGATATGTCCAAGAATGAAAGGCGATGTGGCGAGGTAAGTTACTACCAGGGATCGAGTATTCAATAAGGACCTGTACTATCGGCAGGACAGCCAGTCCTTTCGTCAATATGGCGACGCAGAATGGTACTACGCTCTGCATACTGTCCTTGAATGCCGGCGTTGCGAAGAGACGAGAGGTGACCTAGCTTCCGGGCTGGGCTCACCGTCGTCTCCTGCTCACATCCTTAGTCAAATCCCAACAGGACCCAACGAATGGAATGCGGTCGCCGGCTTCGTCAAAAGGGTGCTGAAGACCAAGAAATGTAAGGAAATAAGCTTTCTTTTTTCTTTTTAAACAGTCGGTCACACGAGGATTATTATTGGCAACCTTTCTGGAGTAGGGGCCTAGTCCCTGTTCCAGGAGGCTGCTGATTGGCTGATTGGTAATGGGTTTTAACGGGTATAGGCTGGCTGCACGAGACCTACACTGTACACTTGGCGAATGCCTGAGCAGCGGTCAGGCGCACATAAAAGATTTCCCCTCTTTAAAAGAAAAAAAACCACAATAGGATATGCAAGATTAAAAATAAACACCTGTTTGATTTGGGGATAGCCAAGTAAAAACTTTGTATAAAATGAGGCATTGCAAATCGATTATCCCTTTCACTTGATTTGCCAATAAAGAAAAATATTTCATTGCTTTGGACAAACGGAGATGAAAATTAACTGATGACAACTGTTTCTAAACTAACCCTTCTTACCACGGGAGTCTACTTCAGGGATTCCAACATATACTGAATACCGTTGCACACAAAGGGTCTTTATAGTTTGCGGTGGTTCATATATCAATCTAAACTGTGAGGTTTGTGTGCGTTTTAGTTTATTAATACAGAAAAAACATACTTGGGTTTTGTACTGAACTGGGAGAGTTATGACATCACTAAAAATTTTTATTTTCCAGCCTCACTCGAAATGAATAAGATGGGTGTGCAGAAAATATATGAGACAAAATAATAATTTACAGTTATAGAGAATAATTTATACGAACTCTATCCTCACAAGTACTACATTATGGCGATGGCTCGTCTCACGTAATCGAATGTCCTATTTGTTTAATGAGTTGTTAAGTAGTTTAAGTAAAAAGAAACCAAACATTTTCAAATGGAAAGTTCTTGACCGTAGGTATTATTAGATGATTTTGTTGGGGTTCGGTCAAGGTAGATCCAAAAATAAAATACAAATTTTTAAGAAAAGTGTATTTTTTTTATATAAATTATCTACCGACAGTCATGGAAATGTGAACTTAAGGACAGGACGTCCCCTCTCGTCTTCATGATAGCCCTGAAGATGGCTTACAATGTAAGCCGAAACGTCGGCAGATAATTTTTTAAAACAATACCCTTTTTTTTTAAATTTGTATCTTTTTTTTGGATTTACCTAGACCGAACCACAACAAAAATCATCTAATAATAATACCAGATATGGTGTCAGGTAGGCAAGAACCCATATACCAGGTTTTTGAGAGTTATATATTTTTCTTAATATTAATACTACTAAAGTGACAAATCAAAATAAAGACTTAAAACTTAACATTAAATTTAATAAAGTAAAATCATTATTTATATTTTTTAAAATGGCAAAAACCTTTATTGTTAGAGAATTTCAGTGTATCAGAGAAACGAATTCAGAATTCTGGAGGCAAGAGAATGCAAGGAAGTTGAATGGGGTCGTTCGGTGAGAGCAGGCTCCCTCCCTGGTTGTGCACCCCACCACTAAAAAATAGGCTTCTTGTGGAGAAGGGAGAGGGAGAATGTACATTTCTCACTGGCAAGGGAGAAATAAATATCTCTGAAGTGGAGTCTCGAACACAAGTCCCGCAGGCCTGTGAATTCAGCCGAGCTGATATCTTGACTCTGGAATTCACTTCCATCTCCCTGCAGGATTTTCCTGCTCAAATAATAATACCGCGAATACAAAATGCATAGCGAAAATAATGGGCGTTCTTTAGCAATGATCGGAAGGCCCCTTACCATATGTAATGGCGCACCTTTTAAATGCTTCCCTATAATAATATGTTGCGTACTTCAAAATATAGACACCAAATTTTGTACTTGAAGTTCATAATGTAAGCAAGATACAGTGTGAATGATAGAGAGAGAGAGAGAGAGAGAGAGAGAGATCTAAAGCATAACAGGTGTAAAATGTAATATGATGAAATTATAATTCAAATAACGTAACATTTTTGCGCAATATTTTTACAAAGAACAAACATAATATTTTAAGGTCCGCCCTTCTATTTCTACAATATAGAATTTTAGTTCGATATTTAGCCTTCATATTGCTAATCTTTATTTGAGGGGGGGGGGGTTGTTTAGAGGAGAGTCAATTCAAATGATCGTCAATGTTTTTATTTATTATTAATATTGGGAAAAAATCTATAATACATAAAAGAGGAGTAAAATGTAATTTTCTAGCATTTTTAAAATTTCTGGTATGTCCAGATTGGCCGTAGTAATGTCTTGCAGAGCTTTAGATTGTTTTCTATTGTAAGATTAGAATTCCTATCCATGAGTTTATATATAGTCCATATGGCCGATTGAGTTCATGTCTTTTAATTTTAATATGTTCACCCCATGTGAGTCGTGAAACAAGATGTAACTCCAGGTAACGAACGGAATTTGAGAGTGATAAAGGAATATTAATAAATTTCACAATTTTAGGAAAATAATTTTTTTTCGTAATTGGATCTGTAAGCCTCTTGTAATAGTATTAAGTTTAAAAATAAACGAGTATTTAAGTGT
>KZ807117.1:259812-283944 GCA_000696205.2 Oncopeltus fasciatus
AGCTGTGGTTATATTGAGTATTGTTTTTTTCTTTATTAATTAACAATCAAAATATTGTTAATATTGAATCTCATTTAATTATTCCATAAAAGAATCATATATTTTTAGTATTATTTATTTTTCTTTAACAATTAAAATATTGTTAATATTGAGTGTAATTAAATTTTAATTATTAATTTGAATCGTACAAGGAGCTAGAAAAAAAATTAACTCAGCCGGTGATCGAACCCGGATCCCCCACTATCCGGACGGTGCGCTAAACAACTGCACCACCCAAAGAGCTGAGAATAATTCTAGTTCCCCTCACTTCACTTTACTCCGAGTCTGACCACCAAGTATGACGAATATATCGTCTTGAACTCGGCAGAGCTTAAATTGCTAGCTATTTATTAGACTCTTGTTTGGCAAAGGGACACTACCTAACTTTCAAATCGTGACGATAATTGTGGTAAAGTAATCCCACATTTCATTATTAATTTGAATCGCACAGGGAGCTAGAAAAAAAACTCTCTACCTCAGCCGGGAATCGAACCCGAGCCCCCACTATCCCGGGCGAGTGCTCTAACCAATCGTCATGATTTGAAACTCAGGTAGTGTCCCTTTGCCAAACGAGAGTATAATAAATAGCTAGCAATGTCAGAACCTTCGAGTACAAGACGATATATTCGTCATACTTGGTGGTCAGACCCGGAGTGAAGTGAAACTAGAAATTATTCTCAGCTCCTTCGATGGTGCAGTTGCTTTGCGTGCTCGCGCCCCAATTGGTAAAACAATATTCAGAGACATTTCTGATGGACCTCTAATTTTTATAAATCAAATTTAGCATGAAATTAGGATTAAAGACGAACTTCCTATTTACTCTAAATCTTATAGATATCCCGAGACAAAGTTCAGCCCCAAATTGAAGATATGTGGAAAAAAGGTATCATTCAACATTCTATTTTACCTTGGAACAGCCTCTTATGGATTCTACCAAAAAAGTTGGATCAATCCGGAAAGCAGAAATGGCGTACAAATGATGATAGTGGTAGACTACCGCAAATTAAAAGGGAAACCGGTTGAAGATACAATTCCTCTACCAAAATAACTGACCTTTTAGAGTAACTTGGCTGTTGCCAATATTTTACAACAGTCGATCTCTACTCAAGCTATCATCAGGTTGAATAAGAAAAGTATGGTACGGCATTTTCTGCTTATAATGATGAAAATTATGAGTTCCTCCACTTGCTGTTTGCCCTTAAAAATTCCCTCAGAACATTTCAAAGAATCATGGATAATACGTTTACTTAACCAATTTAAGAGTCCTCATATATCTTGATGATATTATTTATAATACCACTCTTTAGGAACAAAAGATATGTGATAGGTGACAGGTATTCTAAAGACTGAGAGATTCAAGCAGTTGAATACAGACAGTGATAGTGAACACATGTATTTGGCCAAGAAGATGGACAATGTCTGAAAGCGCTTTCCAACAGAAGATGGTTTGCAGAAACCAATGAAGACGGATAATAAAAGGTATGATAATTCAGAGACTAATTAGCAGTAAACACTTTAAATATTTTAAACATTCAGAACTTAAATTTATAAATTTTAACAAAAAATTAATTGATATAGAAGAAGATTCAAACATTGAAGAAATTATATCAAATCACCATTCAGGAAAAACAAACCACTGTGGAGTTAATAAAATTTATAAAAAGTGAAACAAACTTATTTCTGGTCCAGAATGAAAAATTCAATTCAAAATTTTATTAATGAATGTGAAATCTGCTTAAAAACAAAATATGATTGGAAACCCATAAAACTTGCTTACAACACAACTCCAAACCCAACAAAACCTTTCTAACTTACGTATATTGGCCCGATAACATTCCAAAATACAAAATTCTTGACAATCAGATACTTTCTCAAGATATGCTCAAGCTTACAAACTTATATCTGCACAAGGAATAGAAGATATTAATAAACTACTTGTATTCTTTTCACAGCACGAAACCCCACAACTTGTGAATCTAACTATACATTAGTCAAAGAACTATTAAATTTACAAAAAATCCACATTTATTTTACTTGTTCACAAAATCCAAATTCTAACTCAACAATAGAACTATACCTCTCAACTTTGATGAAACATGTAAAACTTTTAGAAAACAGGAAGGAATTAAAAAATAACTCAATAGAAACAAAAGTTACAAATTCAATTTTAGCCTATAATGAATCAATACATTCAACTATGGGATTAAAACCGTTGGAAATTATTAATGGATATAGACCCAACTAATGTAGAAACAGAAAAACAATTAATTAACAATTATATAGACAATCATAGGGAAAAACTAAAGTTACTTTATCAACAAGTAAATGAAACAAACATTTTGACAAAAGTAAAATATATCAAAACAGCAAATATTAAAAGAACTGACAAACCTATACATGGACCCATGAAAATATTTGCAGAAAACAAGAAAAAACAATCTTAATTAAAAAAAAAAAAAAGAAAGTACAATCCAGAAACATTAATTGAAACAGATACAAAATTAAAAACAGGAATTATACATCCGACACAAAAAAATACAGTTACTAAAATACATCAATCCAACATAAAGAGACCCAGAAAAACTATTCAAAATGACTCACAAGGATTAGCCATTCCAAGCACATTGCTTTTACTATTTTCTCACAGAGCAAAGATACAGAATGTAACTGACAACCTAGGAATACTACCTATCAACTTAGGACAAGCCAGAATACAAACAATAGAACATACATTCATACATTACTATAAATTAGACATTTTATTTTCTCAACATAAAAACACTGAAGAACAGTATAAACGTAAACTGTAACATAATTACAAGATTATAATATAAGTATAACGTACGTAATTGGTATGGTATAAGACACATACATGACCAAGACAATAACAAAAGTTATAAAAAATACTTAAATAATTATTCAAATATAATAAACATAACTTTATCAGGTATAGTAGATAAAGTCAATAATATTAAAGTACATGTGTAAATAATAAAAGAAACAAACATGAATTAATAAATGGTTAAGGATCAATAATAATAAAAATATCAGGAAATTTAGATAATGATGATGATGAAAGATATGATAATCTGTTTAATCAAATAACATAAAATCAGATTAAATTTAAAGATCAACTTAAGTTCCAATTTTCCATTAATAATTAATTAATTAATACTTTTATCAGCAGTCTCAATGATATTCAATATAATATAGAACTTTAAGAGACTAATTGTTAGATTTAAATAATAGAATTACTAATATACTTGAAATAAAAAGAATAAAGTATATTTTATATGAAATCCAAATGTTATCATTTTCTATATTAAATTTAATTTAAGATATAGAAACTTCTTTAACTTTTGGTAAATTAAAAACCTTTTACCCTAGTATTATATCAACCCATGACATATTCAATGAAATTAAAAAGATAAAAGACCGTTATATCAGTTCATTGGCCAAACAGCTATACAACCCAATTCCAATTTTAAAAAGCTGGAAATATCATCAAGCTTCACGACCTCATCCCTTACAGTAACCAATACAGCATGTAATGCCTCATCCAATGAAAATTAAAATTAAATCATTATGTGACATCCAGTCAACCAACTACATAGGAGTTTACATAATCAACTTAAAAGAAGACGAAACCCTACTCTTCAAAAATATTTCTTATGATTTTAAAACTTTTAGCTATGGAAAACCAATTGTTATTTCTAATTGAAATATAAATTTAAATTCTCCTAAAGCAATTGAATTCTCTGTTAACTTAAATAAATTAAGTTTACATTATTTAACTCTTTGAACTTTCTAAAACCTTTGGTTAATAATGATAATGACCAAACCATTATTTTTTCACCAAATATTTACTCTTTATTATTATATTTACTTCTCATTATTTTTATCATACATTACTTTATTGAATTTTTCAAATTTATTAAATGTAATAAAAAAATTAACTGATGTTGAAGAAGATTCAGACATTAAGGAAATAATATCAGATCTTCATTTAGGAAAAACTAATCACCGCGGAATTGATGAAATTAAAAAAAAGTGAAACAAACTTATTTCTGGCCCAAAATAAAAAATTCAATCCAAAATTTTATTAATGAATGTGAAATCTGCTTAAAAACAAAATATGAAAGAAAACCCTTAAAACTTACTTAAAACACAACTACAAACCCAACAAAACCTTTCCAAATTATGCACATAGATACGATAACATTCCACCAAACCAAATTCTTAACAATCNTATATATATATATATATGTACATACTGACATTTGGTCAGTGTCTGTCTCTTCTGTATTTCATCAGTGTCACATTGTGGTATTTTCGGTATTTCTTCCAGTTTAAGTATTGTTCTCCTTTGGTTTAAATGATCTTTGAATAATGTATTTCATCAACAAGTATAGTAAAAAGTTGAATCATTCACTGAAAATACTTAAGAGCATTCTTTGGTCTATTTTGTGTCAATGTCTATAGATCAAGGTTTCGTCCAGCAATTCTAGCAAAAAATGGTGGTAAATATGATGTACATACGAGTATCTTTGAGATAATAATAGGCAAGCCGTTTCTCCTGTTTCTATTTTTATTGAAGCAGTTTCAAGCTATGTTACCATAAAAACATAGGAACAGATGAAGAATCCTCATTTCAGCCCTGAAGAAACTATCAAAGTTGTGCAAAAGCTCGACAAAAACAACTTTTCAACACGGTCAAGCCCATGAAAAATTAATTTATAAATAACATTAAAGTCATGATTTCTAATTTTCTTTTTGGCAACGAATGAGAAGAAATTAAATAGAAGTTTCTATTTGGTGTATATAATTTTATAATATTGCATGCAATATAAATTTGATGTCCGTATGATTACGTTTTCTAAATTTGTGCATTAGTTAAGCCACTCCATCAGGTATTTTTTTTTTTTTTTTTTGGATCCATTTGTATATTTAACTTTATTTGTTGTGTTTCTTATTACTCCTTCACTTTAGTTAAATTAATCTATCACAACAAGTCGTTTATTTGCAAAATTGTAAAAACTGACTGCTGTAGCTCTTATTATATCATGGAAATCCAGGGATTGTCTGGTTGTGGTAAGGATTTGAAAGACAGTCTTCTGCTGGCTAAATGGTAGTCTAGTCGCGTCTGCCTGTCTTTCATGTCTGTTAACTTCCTTATTCTGCTTTACTGACTTAGCTGAGTGTTGATTCCCACTCAATCAAAGGAAGATTGAGTCTGTCTAATTGTTTTGCTTTGGAGGATGAACCATCATAAGCAAGCATGCTTACGATCAGTTTTAGTA
Source organism: Oncopeltus fasciatus (assembly GCA_000696205.2). Taxonomy (NCBI): domain Eukaryota; kingdom Metazoa; phylum Arthropoda; class Insecta; order Hemiptera; family Lygaeidae; genus Oncopeltus; species Oncopeltus fasciatus. The sequence goes on from KZ807117.1 coordinate 265,152, forward strand.
TGTTCTTCACGAATTTAGGTTGTCTGAAACGAACTTCAACTATGAGGAAGTATGAATGGCATTTGCAGTAGTATGATTCCTTAATTTAAACTATTCAGTCATTCGTGGTTTCAAACAATCAGAAATCCACTCAAGTATTTCACTTGTTTTGTTATTTTTTAGTGGAAGTTTTAGAACTTCTATGCTATCTATTCGCTTAGCCATTTTGAGTTACGGTGACGACAGTTAAAGACATTCAACCCCTAAGAAGCATGGCCATTCCTAAAAGTATGACTCATATGTTAAATAATAAAGATATATGATAAGGAACTAGATATAAGCCCTTCACCCCAGACGGAGGGCATTCCGGTGTTAGCCGAGAGTCGGTCTAGTCGTAGGGTTAGAAGGCTGTCTTAGCCTTGGTTAGTTTTAAGTTTGTCATGGTTAGTAATAGTAAGTAAGTTGTAAATTATAAAGTACCTTTGTTTTGAGAAATAAAGTTTTTTTTCAACTATCCGTGAACGAGAGATTTAACTGACGTAGGTGTTATATAAATTTTGAGCGTCTTTATTGTATTTCATGTATGTATTCAGGGGTAACCCTCTCAATGTCATTGTTAGTCCTTTTTAACTGATTTCCAGTAGAGGAATCAAGCTATTCGCTTTGGTACTATAACAGGACTGCTAAAAGATTTTAACTGATCTTCATCGATGAAGAGCTAAAAAGAAGATTCAGGTGCAAAGCTTGTATTCTTTCCCTAGTTTGTGTTGATTCGTTCGACATTTCTCAGGGGGATAGAGAGAGAACAGTTAAATCCGTTAACTTTTAAGTACTATTCAAATTGGTCTCGAGGATAAAACGATATCGGACGCACGAGTATTGTCAGACAAACATCAACACTTCACCTATGTGAGTGCAAAGAATAGTTGGCGATGCTCGAGCAGAGTTTAATTATGCCATCTCAGACGCCTTGGAGCTCACCAATTGTCCTCGATAAGAAGAAAGATGGTTCTAAGAGTTTTTTTAATAGAGCATAGGAAAGTTAATGAATGCATAATTAAAGATGCATTTCCGCTTTCGCGAATATATGAAATGTTGGACCTTTTAGGTAGCGCGTCCTACTTCTAACCCTCATATGGCCTCCATGGTTCTACAGGTGAAGCAAGATTCTGAAGTGAGGTAGAAAACTTTTTGGGGATGACCTGCATGAATTGAAAGTATTGTCATTTGGTCTGTCTAATGTGAGCAGCACTTTTCTCGCAGGACTTAAATGTCACTATTGTTATATATATATAGTTGACGTCATGGTTTAGAAGCAGTTCTTTAAACAGTATCTGAACGGTGTTTCATTGAATTAGTAAACTAGGGCTACAGCTAAAACCTAATAAGTATTCACTGGTAAAGCAGGACCTTAAATTATTAGGACATGTCTCCTCGGAAGGAATTAGAACTGACCCAAAGAAGGTGAAAGTCACAAAGAGTTGGCCACAGACAAAGATAAGATAGAGTTAAAACGTTTTTTTGGGTAGGCTTAATATTATCGAAAGCTCAAAAAAGAGTTTGGGACCATTGCCAGTCAAATTATTGGATTCCATCTCAGGAACCTGATGTATTTACCCCTATTGATTCATTCAATGTACTGAAGTTTTTCTCTATTAACCTAAGGTAATTTATTTTTACTGTTCCTTGCAGCATTTTGGGGTTCTACCCTAACAACCGGAAGTAATAATTTCAGTCGTCCTCTCGACATTCTGAAGTTCCACCATAGTACTTTTGAGAAATGTATCCCGACTATTATACTCAACGTACTATAGACTAGTACCAGCTACCTGGAGTAATTTGTTTCTGCTCAAGTGTTTAACTTACTTAAGTTACCTCCACTTAAAGGGTGGAGAAATTCGCCCTTGCTCTCACAGTCTATGTTCTTGAGTTCCACTTCAGCAGCAAGAAGAACACTTCCTCTGTTGTTGCATTCAACATATTAAAGTTTGACTCCAACAACCAGTAACATATCCCTGATATGGCCGAATAATCAGACAAACCTAATTAGCAACCAAAGTCAAAAAGAGTTTCTCATCCCTCAATAAAACAATAACTCTTTTTCATTATTTTTACAAATGTTTCTTTGCATATATCACAGGTGACTAGGTAACTATCTATGTTCAATTTTCTGTAATACAAAATAAAATGTATTATTTATTGTATTGTGTATTTATTGATATTTATTGTATATACAAACTATTTATTAATAATGAATGATTAAGAAACTTATGCTTATGAATTATACTAGTATTATATATTTGGTTTTATTTCTAAAACGTACTATTTATAAAAATATATTAGACTCAAAGTTCCCTTACGGGAATTAAAGGCCTGGGAATTTTTTTCTCGACTCAGACAGGGTAAAAATTATCCCCACTGTTTGTCTTACACTCCTGCAACCCGGAGTAATTTATCTTTTGCTGCACTCAATGTTCTAGGATTCCACTCTAAAATCAGGGAGTAATTTTCCCTATTTTTACACTCAACATATAAGAGTTCTACTCCAACAACCAGGTGTAATTTGTTCCTGCTTTGGCTAGTAAAGACTTAGGGTTTCCCTTCAGCAAAAATTATTAAATTCATCTGCTCCCATAATCAAAGTTTGGGAGTCAAAAAGGTGCTTATAACTTTCTGGAGAGTTTGGTTCTGACTGTGAACGTTTCAACATCTGTGGTAATCGACTTATGCTATACAGCTAAGAAATATTATAATTCATTTTGAGTGTAAGTTGCTCAAAATACAGAGTAAATTTTAGAATACTCTAATGCAAACTCTATTTATGTTTTAATGAAGAAAAAAATCATTGGGAACCTCTTGACATGAACTATCCTGAGATTGATTCCACTGACATTAGAAGGAGGAAATTTGAAAAACTAAGAAACAATAGAGAATATGTTCAAGAGGAGAGCTTTTTTACTGTAGATATCATTATTAGATGATTTTTGTTGGGGTTCGGTCAAAGTAGATCCAAAAAAATACAAATTTTAAAAAGGCAGATAATTTTTTTTTTAAATACACTTTTTTTTTTTTTTTAAATTTGAATTTTTTTTATCTACCTTGAACGAACCCCAACAAAAATCATCTAATAATAGAGAATATAGAATGTGGTTGACGGTCAAAGGAGTAAGAAATCTAGACTAAAATGCCGGCAGTTTTGGAATATTTAATTACTTCTTTAGGACTTATATTATATCAGAAAGACAGTCATAAATCACTCAAAGCTCATTGAATTCCTTCGGAGTAAAGATTCTCAGAGTATTTTCATGGATTAGGTCCATAAAAGAACTCTGAGAATCTTTAGTCCAGAAGGAATTCAATACCTTTACTCCATTTGTGTCACAATACCTTTATCTGAAAAGTTCTGTTACAATGCATAGAGAAAAGTAACTTTAGAATTAGGGTTACCAAACAATATGCAATACTTTACACTAAATATATATTTTTCTCTAATTGCTGAGCGCTTTCAGAATCAATGATTCTATCTTAGGAGCTCAGTCACCTAATAATGAATGCTCCTGCATTGGTAGCTATAGGTACACTGGATCTTAACTCTTTAGAATTTTTTACATTCTCATTGAACGGTTCATTTGATTTCTGAAGGGACTCCAACACATGATCATTAGCAAAGATTTTTTTGCTATTATGGGTGTCTCTTCAATCCTCTTATAGATTTCTCTTCCCGCTTAATTCTTAGTTTTTTTAATGCCTTCACTAGACCTAGTCCTCTTTCTTTTCCCAGTCTCATTTACATATACTTTTGACTTTTTTCCGTTTCTTACTGCTTTTCTCTTGGCTTTCCTCCGATTAAATGCTATTCTGATATGCAAGATATGTATCTATGCTGCCTCTTCTTTACTGAGGACATTCAGTCCCATATCTTACAGAACAAGCTGTTGGGAGGACTGACAGATATGATGATCTATTTCAATCTGGTTTTGCCACATTAACCTCTTGGTAAATTTGAAAGGTTGGTGGCCAAAAAATTGAAGTAGTTTGAGGATTTTTTTTATTTTTTTTTAAATAAGTTCTTTTAAAAATTGTAAAGAATAGAGGTATGGGTGAAATGATGAGCTAACATAACAGTTAAGTTTAATTAACTGTAAACCTTTGTAAAAGCAGAAATTAGATTAATATCAAATTATTGCTACAAATAATTAGTCAATAATAACAAAATCAAATAATCTATAAAAAATAAGATAATTTTTGGATGAACAATAATTTTCATTGAAAAGAGAGGCCTGTCTTTAAATTTGTTGTGACCTCTTGTCAATTAAATAACATTTCTGGTGTGATTCATAAGATATTGGACAAGAAAAAAAAATATATATAATTTATATAANTTCAGAATTTCCATGTGTTTCTATCATATATAGAGTTGAAATTCCCTTATGGGAATAACTCTTTTTCATTATTTTTACAAATGTTTCTTTGGCATATATCACAGATGACTAGGTAACTATCTATGTACAATTTTCTGTAATATAAAATAAAATTATATTTATGCTATATATACAAACTACTTATTAATTTAAATAATTATTAAAAATTAATGATCCAACTTAATGAATTATTCTATATTAATTTTTAATTTCTATAGAGCACAATTTAAAAAAATATATAGAGTTGAAATTCCCTTATGGGAATTACAGGCCAGGGAATTTTTATCTTAATCATTGAAATAATAAAAATGGGGTACATGAACTTTATGGCATAAATGTGTAATTATTGAATGTAATTATAAGATCATTCTATAAGCATCACATTAAGCTGATTTACTGTTTTGCATGTTAAATTTTTCAACAAGTACATCATATAAGAGGAAATAGATATTATTTATGTACACAGATACATGGCTTTTTTAAAACATAGTTCATTAGAATTCAAAAGAAAAGGTAGTGTGTATTCTGAAAATGCACTATTACTTTGGCAACATAGACCATTACAAACATGATATCAGAATAAAGTAGTTGTGAAACAACTAATTTAGAGAAACAAATAGGAAATTAGAATGTATTAACTTAAAGCTTATTAACAACGATATAGATATGACTCAAAATAGTAATCCACTTTTCTATCAAAGTGGCCACAATAAATACTCGTATTAGATATTTCAATGATCAACAATTTTGAGAGATGATATTGATAAGTTAAATTTCATTAGTCTTCTTTACTTACTTAGTCATGCCATCTTCTGCTAACAGATGTATGGGATCTAAATTGAATGAATTGAAAGCACTTATAATTTAAAAAAAAAAACTAGTTATCCCAACAATTAATAAAAAGTCTCACTTTTCAAAATAAAAAAATTAAAAAGAATAAGTCTAACAGCCAGCTGAAAAATATTTACAAAAAATATAAAGAGTGTTAGTCAGGGCAGATAGAACCAGTCACATTGCCTACAATGTCACGAGGATCGATCTTCTCTGAAATTTTCCTTAATTCGATGTTTCGGATGCAGCCAACAAAGTTTTTCTTGGAGAGAGAACCATGGAGATCGCGTACTTTTGGATGACCACCCACATAGAGTGTATGACGAATGTCCAGGTCCCGACGCTTGCTCATTCCTATGGTTGGCTCTGAGAAATTAGTGTCAATTGCAGTTGTCAGGATACTTACTGCCTTCACTCCTGAATTTTCAGAAAATAAATATATGAATAAATAGTTTAATTAAGTGAGTATTATTCATAATTATAAGTTTTAAAATATACAAATTATATATGCAATGAAGGATGACAAAAGAAAAAAATCAACTTGTCTGCTCGATTTTTCAATATTTTGCTTTTTACCGCATCATCATGCCTTAAAAGCAATAATTATTAAAAAATCACAATAAATATTACCATGGTAAAATATTTTGGAACTAACAGTTCAAAAAAAAAAAAAACTAGGGCAACCGGGATTTAAACCAAGGGCCTTTAAGTATATGAGTCACATACACTAATCTCTATAAAATGCCAGCTCCAAAGATCCCTCAGTGTATTAAATAAAATAAAATTTTATTTTCTACTTTTGTAATAAATATATTTTTAAATTTTAATTTAATTATCAACTGACCAAAACTAAGTACACATTCTCCTTAACAGAAAATCTCCATATCTAACCTCCTCTCACAATGGAATAAGAAGTTCATTTATAAAAGATGAAATTTAAGAAAAAAATATTGGTACAAATTAGTATGATGCCTCCATCAACCACTCCGTTTCAGAGCCTAATGTAATGATAAAAAATATAGAGTTAGTCTTGAAAACTGAATTATTTCAACAAATAAATCAACCAAATTCATTTAAATCCTCGAGATTCGTTGTTAGCTTTTTTAAGATTTATTTATAAAACTAATCTAATTATCCACAGGGATCTATTAATTTGCTTTTCCCTCAACTAAATTTTTCAGGGGTGTATGAGGAGAACCCCTATTTCCCACAAGGTTTTTGTAAAGTAAAATCTTTATTACTATACTATAGAAAGTATGAGAACAGTAATTGATGACCTGTATACGAGTGGAGTGGCAGGTAGTGTTACAGTTTTAAGTAGCAATCACAGTTTATTTGAAACAATTAATGCGAGGGAATAGATTAAAAAATCTATCTGTCCCAGCCAGGACTCGAACCTGGAACTCCTGCTTTCCGGGCTGGTATGCTTCCGTTACACCACCAGGACTAGCTAGATAACTTATTAAATTCCCAACACACTAGGGAGAGCCTAACCCATGAGAAAGACGAATACATCGTCTTATGCTCGAAGGAGCTGACATTGTCTTGCTATTTGTCGACTCTCGTTATTTACTTTTTATTTTCATTTATAAATATTAATTTAGTTGTGGTTTATTATCGAACATAAATGTTAAACAATTAATGCGAGGGAATAGAATAAAAAATCTATCTGTCTCAGCCAGGACTCGAACCTGGAACTCCTGCTTTCCGGGCCGGTATGCTTCCGTTACACCACCAGGACTAGCTAGATAACTTATTAAATTCCCAACACACTAGGGAGAGCCTAACCCATGAGAAAGACGAATACATCGTCTTATGCTCGAAGGAGCTGACATTGTCTTGCTATTTGTCGACTCTCGTTATTTACTTTTTATTTTCATTTATAAATATTAATTTAGTTGTGGTTTATTATCCAACATAAATGTTATACAATTAATGCGAGGGAATAGAATAAAAAATCTATCTGTCTCAGCCAGGACTCGAACCTGGATTTCCTGCTTTACGGGTCGGTATGCTTCCATTACACCACCGGGACGAACTAGATTTTTTTTTATGAATCTTGCTTGTGAGTTTGTAAGTTAACCTTATTATAAAATCAATTGTTGTGTATAATTGTCTAAATTTATTTAAAATAATCACACTAATATTAAAAGAAATGTTTTTTTTTTTGTTTTTTTTTTTGTTTTTTTTTTTTGGCAATTGTCCTTGCAACACCAACTTGGCTTCTAACAAAAAACATAAAATATTCCCTCAAAAAGCAAATTTTAGAATAGTAAATCCCATTAAAATATTATTGGCAAAGGCTGCTCAAATAGTTATAAATTAGCCTGTAAAAATATCCTTTAACTTGGTCTCTGATTTTAAATATGGAATTAATAGATCTAAAAAAATATATAATTGGACTTATGACTAACTAAGTTTTGAAATGGAAAGGATGAAATTTTGAAACACACACACCACTTGAGCTGTCTGGTTTTCAGAATTTCCATGTGTTTCTATCAGTAAATTGGGGTAACTGAAGACTAATCCTGTCATTCTGAATGCAGTCCCTCCTTATTTTCCCTGCTATTCCTACTTTCTAGCCTATCTGCCATGATCCAGCTCTTTGCACTATAGAGTTATATTGGCAGAATGACAGATTTGAAAATATAATGCTTCACATTGTTGCCCACTTCTCTTTTACCTATCATTGCGTTGTAAATCTGATAGTTGACAGTAATTGCTTTGCTTATCCTGCTAATACACTTTTCCAGACCCATCCATAACTGCTCCAAGATCGGTAAAGTCTGCAACAGACTCCCGTTCCTCTCCTTTACAGTACATATGGACATTTTCCTCTTGTCTTTGCAGGATCTTACTATTTTTAGCCTTAATATCCACGCCTTTCCTACACAGCTCCTCAGACCACTCTGTCACATTCGTTGCTGGATTTGATCTCTCCATTTACAAAAGGCAAAATTTGGGATAATATTGTTTTCTCCTCTCTGCTTTGGGTTGTTACTTTCTCATGGAAATCTTAATGAAAATACTTCAAGTGATATTTATGCCCTATCTGAATCATCATCAGTTATTCAATGTTCACTTTTAATTTATATTAAAGTGTGTTATTTAGGATAATTGGTGAAATTTAACCATTAGTGATTCATTATTCACCAATTATATACTCAGTTTTTTATAATGAATTATAAGACAATAAATTTAAATAATAAGTGGATGACTTGAGTAGTACTTTATAAAAATCTGGCTATCAAGTGAGAGGATTATCTAAACTCTGAAATTAAAAAGAATTTTCTATTGGGATTTTTTATTATTTATGATATATGTAACATAAATAAATCTAATCTGCAGGGTGGTCATTTCTGACTTACTGTGCTGCCCCCTTTGTTCACACAATTACTGATCAAGCCTTATGTTCTTTCATTTCACTTTTGTTATAAATGTGAGATTGATATCACACCATGGTTCAAGGGATATCAATATATTCTAGGCCAACTTTTGCTAGCTCATTCACTGTTTCATTGCCCAAGACATCACAGTTTTGAGGAACCCATGCCAGGCTCAACCTGCTATTCTTTCCCAATTTGTTCTGAGTACTGTACATTCTTCAACTAGTCTGGCTCTTACCTGAACATTGGGCAGCCCCTGATCAGTATAAATGTGATTCATACTCTTCTCATCATGTAAAAGTTCACAGAATGCTATAATTGCATAGATTTGGCTTGGAAGACAGTAGAATATTTACCCAATGTAACACTTACCACATTATTCAGTTGATTAGCCTTCCTGTTATCTGCTTATCTTCCAAGTAAAGTTTTGGAGTTGCTTATAAAGCTATTATTCTAAAGATTCATATACCACTGATCAAGGCATCAGTTCTGCTTTCTATGTCAGTTTCAAAGAGCCTTTTCATTATAAATTCAAAATGTATCTATCTGATTGCATCTGTGTAGTTCCTGGTACTTCTGACCTCCTTTTCTGTATGCCCTCTTCTGATAAACTAAACTGTCTGAAAAGTAAATCTATTGGCGATGTGTAGGGCTATCCTTTTATTTTCATGTAAAGATAAGCTACAGCAATCTGGGATAATAAACCACAATTAAATATTATTAATTAATTATAATATTAATTTAGTTGTGGTGTATTATCCCACATAAATTTTAAACAATTAATGCGAGGGTATTATAGCATAATTTTATGGTTGGAATTACACTTTATTAATAAGTATAGTCTCCCTGAACATAAATGCCCAGGTTCAAACAAGATTGCAATTTATGAATTCCACTATGACATCATTTGATGAAAAACGCTTTCTACTAACATTTTTAGGCCTGGAAACAGATGGAAGTTGCTAAGAGCCAAATCTTATAAATAGGATGGATGTTCCAAATTGAACTTTAATTATAGGATTTTAGCCATAGTAAAAATGCTCTTTTGACGCAATTGACGCATTGTCTTGAGAAAAAAATTGTTTTCTTCTGCAAACCAGATCTTTTTTCACATATCTTTCCTTCAGCTGGTCTAAAACGGTTACAATAATATTCACAATTTATTGTTTTACCAGTTTGCAAGTAATTCATTAACAAAATTCCTTTTGCATCCCAAAAAACTTATGCTAACCCCTTCTTGGCCAATTTAAGGACAAGAACTCATTTTTGAACTGAAGAACCAGGTTCACACCACTCTTTAGCCTCTTATTTTGTTCAGAATCATGGGGATAGACCCAAGTCTCATCCATAGTATTGAATCAATGCACAAAATCCACTTAATCTTTTCAAAAATGCTTTCAATGCAGCATTTGCTTATAGCTGAACAAAAACACATTCAAATATGTTTTTGTTTCATTGTACGTGAATGTAGCACGCAATGTGCACATAGCTTTCTGAAACCCAATACTTCAGTCAAAATATTGCTTACACTGCCCAATGAGATGCTTTCTCATTCTCTAAGCCTTCTAAAAATTCTCTTTCAGTCACTTGACAATTTTTTAATATGATATCCTGATTTTTTTCATGATTTCGGGTGTTGTTGCTATTTTTGGACATACCTGGCGTGGATCGTCTTCAAGGCTTATATGACCATGTTTAAACTCAGCAACCCATCTTTCTACTGAAATAATTCAAGGTGAAGAGGCCTTATACTCTTTTAACATTCCTTCATAAATTTACTTTGCTTTTAAACCTTCCAAAAATAAAAATTCAATCACTGCACAATACTTGATTTTTTCCATTGTAAAAAAATACTGTGACACATCAATACTAAATGGCTTGTAAACAAAGATGGAAATGAAACTTCACTTGCGTTCATATGAAGAGTGTACCAACATAACAAGAAAATTTTGGCTAGTAGCAAGACCCTTTCTTATCGAACAACAAAACTTACTGAACGATTTAGAAGTACTATTTTCATAAAAACCAAATTTTTTTTTTTTAAATATAAATAATGCAAACCTAAAGATAATTTTTAAGGAAATAGGAAAGAAAGTAAGCAATAGATTTAAAGAAAAAAGTAATTATCTTGAAAATTTTAAAGCTATCTAGAAGATTTAGAGAACCTTGGACAGAGTGCCATTGGCCATCGCAGAGAAGGTATGGATCAGTAGGGCGGAAGGTGGACGCGTACAACCCATTGCCAGTGTCCACACTCATTCGAAGTTCACCATTCACCAGCTCCAAAACAAGGAAGGCTCCTTCAGAATGAACTGCAAGAAGGACACCAGACAGTGCTCTAGGTCTAATCTCCATCTTCACATCAAAACGCTTTCCAATCCGGAACTTCTCAGCTGTGAAAACAGAAGATTCATATTAAATAAGATAAATTATGTTCTAAGTAAGTTTAATTAAATTAACTTCAGGGGGTTAAATGGGGGGAGGGGAGGGGGGCTAAAGGGTTGCTGAAGTCAGCTTATTGATATGGGAGCGAATGTTCCCTATGGGCAACCCGACTTCTTATGGGAGCTCTGCTAAACCATAGTGCCCTACTCCACTGTTTAGCATCTCCTAGTGCTCCTACTTGACTTTCCGTCAATGCCTACTTGCTGACCTCCTCTCAGTAACCTCCAGGCAACGGACTGATGGTTAATAGCCATAAGGATGGCGATCAACAGAGGTGGGGGTTTGTGATGATGTAGGGAGACCTCCCCTACTGACCGAACCCTCCTCTATTGCAGAGGCAAAGGCAAAAGGTGGCAGCACTACCGGCAGAATCGGTAGTAAGGGTTAGAGGCCTTTTTACCTATAAGCCATCTCTAAATCATTGAACAATAAATCAGCCTGACCCCCCTTTTAGACTCCGAGGGTTTGCAGGGCCCTCTGAGAGACACTTGCATGAACCGGGAATGGAACATAATTAGAAAGAAAAAATGTATTGCCATTTGTGAGTACAAAACCTGTGACAAGGTGAATGATGGACAGGCAAAGCATGGTCTTGATGATATTAACATCATTCTAGAGCCCTTTGTTCCCAAAATTTAATCATTAGCCAAAAAGAAAAGCAGAAAGTTGAATGCAAATAGAGCTGTGACTGACATTATACCTGACTTGTGGCCATACTTCTTTGTCATAACACGAGAAGGGGCTGAAACTTTTCTAACTTTTTCACATTTTATTATTAGCAAAAGTTTGACACAATACTTTGGGCCACTAAAATTCATTAAGAAATTGACATCTGGCTCACTTCTTATAGAGTGTGTAATCCAATCACCGAACATGTGTAAAAGAGTAATCCAACCACTACCTCTTATTGTCATAAAACACAATACTTTTCTCCTACCCCACAAATATCCCCTAAAACAGAGACTATGAATAAATCAACAAAGCCAAAATACTCCCGGTCCGGCTCATTATTTACCATGGGCTCATCAGGGATACTTAAAGCATGGAAATAACTTCCACAGAAGAACAGAGGTAAATCCCATGCATCATTAAAAAAGAAGGCCATTGTAAGTCAAGCAGATATGAAAGATGACCAACAATAATGCCTTCTTGCAGTGGAACATACATATCAAGCTTATCACAGCAAAGCGATGAGGCCCGATACCTTGTAAATAAATAGCAATCAGTAGTTTTTGCTATGCAAGAAACAAAGTTTCACAAAGAAAATTGACACATTATTGGTTACACATGCTTGCATTAAGAACCCCAGATTGAAAATAATGAAAGAAGCCATGGTGGTGTAGCAATTTACATAAAAAGAAATATTGCTTTCCAAGAAACAAATATAGTGACAAACTTGCAAGTAGTAGCTGTAAGAAAAAGAATACCTCTGGAAACAACAGTCTGCTGTCTGTATTTCCCATATGAAAGATACAATATTAGTGACATTGAAGACCTGATTGGGGAACTGCCATGGCCCTACCTCATTTTATGTGAGTTAACACCCAAAAATAGAGCCTGGGGATCAACATGCATATCCAGCAAAGACAGAGAGTTAATTTCATTTCTTTATTCCGTAATTTATATGCTACTGGCATATACAAAATAATTAATGAGAAAAAAAATATTGCCAGTGGACAATTTGATATAAACTAGGACAAATTTGAAAATTCCTTTAAAGTATTTTTTTTTCTAGTACTACAAATAGGATTTAAAAAATTTACAGAATACCTAAAATACGAGATGTTGTATTATTTCACGAATAATATGAAACCTAGCAACAATTTTATAGAATATTTTCTCTAAAATTGAACTTTCATTATAGTTATTATTATGGGCTATAGCTAGAAATCAGAAATGTTAATCCCTGCTAAAAATTTAATGCCATTTATATAATTCAAAACCATTAAATGATTTTAAAAAACAAGTCAGTAACTAGTAGATTGCGTATAATTTATAGGGAATTGACACAACTATACAGTATAATATTAATTAAAACAAAATAGTCTTCAATGAAACATTAAATTCAGAGTAGATGAGCTTATTAGTCAGGCTAAGCTAAATAGTAGGAATATATATATTTATAGTTTCAGAATTTATTTAAAAATTTATTTTTTTAGGAAGTTGGTAGTTATAAATATAAGGTTCACTTAAAAATGAAGCCTGGCATGTTCTCACTTGATAAGGGCATTAACAATTTATTCCTAAAATCATCATCAATAATATCTCCAGCATTATAATAAGCAAATGGTTAGAAATAATTAAATTATTTGATTATATTGACATTATTGTAGCCATAAGTATGTGTTGTAGCCTTTTAAAAAAAATTTTTTTTAAATATTTTCAAAAATATTAGGCAGATTCTAGATTCCAAAGATGAATATCACAACAAAAATTTCTAAAAATGTACTGCAATCTAGAACTCCCTGATCCTTGATGAAGTAAAAAATACTTACATAATTTGACATAACCACCTTCAGGTGAGAAGTAGACAGTGTTGTACTCAACATCACAGGCAGTCACAAGGAATTTACTAGGTTTTCCAAGCTGCTGGTTATTCAGCTTGAAGTTTTTAACACAACCATCTAATGAATTATTAATACCCTGAAACAAAAATTTTATAGGAGTTACTCTAGACCTCAGATAACTAAAATGTACAATAAGAGTTTGTACCTATTTTTTGAAAGAGGAATATTAGGTTTCTGGTGAAGCATTAATCCAGAAAAACATAATTCATAATTTATTGATTCACATTTGATATTGTGATCAATTTTTATTTATTTATTAATGTAAACATTATTATGTTTATTATTATTATTTACAAATTTATTTATATTATTATATTTTTTTTTTGGTTAAGAATTAGTTTTCAATTCATGAATATTATTGTTTACCAGTTATTTATTTTGTAAGTTGTATGGCATGAAGGACATTACGATCAACAATCATGGCAATTACCTTAACTAGTGATATAAATCAGCTGTCTGTGCATAAGAATAAATAATATATTACATAAAAAACCATCATGCAGAAAATGTGTAATCTAATCAAATTACTCAACATCATGGTTTTATTTTTGAAATTTTAATTCCAGATAAACACAACACTATTTCTTTTTTTTCTTTTTACAGAATAGACCATTTAAAGTTAATTTGAAATGAAACTTGCATAAATTAATCTTAATTATTACTTGTATCAGTAAAAACTACTAAAATGCATTTTTTTTCTCAACCTTTAAGTTGTCTCTAAGGAAAGTTAGAATTCAGATAAACTCCAAATACTAATAACTTAATTTGTTAATTTTATTTAATATATAATTTTAAGGAATCATTTAAAGGGTAGTACATTAAAGGTTACAAACTATGAAACCTATGATTCTTTAAAATAAAGTTCTAGATTCCTTGTTAACCCCTACTCATAGCAATGTAATTTTCCTAATTAAAAGAAAACATTTTTAATAAATATTTATATTCATACACCACAAATTTATTCTGTTTAAATAAAATTGTGCCTAATTGAACATTAAAAAATATTTCTAATTATATTGTGGATTTCACATAAACAATCATTATAATGCTCTTTATATGAAGCGTTTGTATTCAAATTCATAAATTCATTGTATTCAAATGAAAATTATGGCAGCTGGAAGAAAAACATTTAACTGGTTGTTAGATTTTGATTTTGTTAGATCTTATGACTTATTGTACTAAAGATGAAAATATAATAACATTCTTTTACCAATAATTTATTAAAAACAATCAATGTTTAGCTAACAACTAAAAACAAAACCACCAAATTAATGAATTCATTGATCTAGGGTCATTGAGTAACACATTCAATTATTAATAATAATTTATTCTCACCTTTTATATAGAATAAACGATAGTTAAATAATTAATTGTATTACTTATGATAGATTCTAGATTAAAAATTCTGTAGGTGTGGTCTTTTGTTTTTAAGTATAGCCTTGAGAATTATACATTTAGAGAAACATTGGCAATTTAAATAAATTTGTGGTGAAATAAGGGCCCAATATTAGAAGTTTTTGTTGATTTTCGGTCAAAGTAGGTCCAAAATAGAAATTTAAAAATGAGTATTTTTTAAATATTTTATTTGGTTGTGGTATTTTATCCCATGTAAATTTTAAACAATTAATGCGAGGGTATTATAGCATAATTTTATGGTTGGAATTACACTTTATTAATAAGTATAGTCTCCCTGAACATAAATGCCCAGGTTCAAACAAGATTGCAATTTATGAATTCCACTATGACATCATTTGATGAAAAACGCTTTCTACTAACATTTTTAGGCCTGGAAACAGATGGAAGTTGCTAAGAGCCAAATCTTATAAATAGGATGGATGTTCCAAATTGAACTTTAATTATAGGATTTTAGCCATAGTAAAAATGCTCTTTTGACGCAATTGACGCATTGTCTTGAGAAAAAAATTGTTTTCTTCTGCAAACCAGATCTTTTTTCACATATCTTTCCTTCAGCTGGTCTAAAACGGTTACAATAATATTCACAATTTATTGTTTTACCAGTTTGCAAGTAATTCATTAACAAAATTCCTTTTGCATCCCAAAAAACTTATGCTAACCCCTTCTTGGCCAATTTAAGGACAAGAACTCATTTTTGAACTGAAGAACCAGGTTCACACCACTCTTTAGCCTCTTATTTTGTTCAGAATCATGGGGATAGACCCAAGTCTCATCCATAGTATTGAATCAATGCACAAAATCCACTTAATCTTTTCAAAAATGCTTTCAATGCAGCATTTGCTTATAGCTGAACAAAAACACATTCAAATATGTTTTTGTTTCATTGTACGTGAATGTAGCACGCAATGTGCACATAGCTTTCTGAAACCCAATACTTCAGTCAAAATATTGCTTACACTGCCCAATGAGATGCTTTCTCATTCTCTAAGCCTTCTAAAAATTCTCTTTCAGTCACTTGACAATTTTTTAATATGATATCCTGATTTTTTTCATGATTTCGGGTGTTGTTGCTATTTTTGGACATACCTGGCGTGGATCGTCTTCAAGGCTTATATGACCATGTTTAAACTCAGCAACCCATCTTTCTACTGAAATAATTCAAGGTGAAGAGGCCTTATACTCTTTTAACATTCCTTCATAAATTTACTTTGCTTTTAAACCTTCCAAAAATAAAAATTCAATCACTGCACAATACTTGATTTTTTCCATTGTAAAAAAATACTGTGACACATCAATACTAAATGGCTTGTAAACAAAGATGGAAATGAAACTTCACTTGCGTTCATATGAAGAGTGTACCAACATAACAAGAAAATTTTGGCTAGTAGCAAGACCCTTTCTTATCGAACAACAAAACTTACTGAACGATTTAGAAGTACTATTTTCATAAAAACCAAATTTTTTTTTTTTAAATATAAATAATGCAAACCTAAAGATAATTTTTAAGGAAATAGGAAAGAAAGTAAGCAATAGATTTAAAGAAAAAAGTAATTATCTTGAAAATTTTAAAGCTATCTAGAAGATTTAGAGAACCTTGGACAGAGTGCCATTGGCCATCGCAGAGAAGGTATGGATCAGTAGGGCGGAAGGTGGACGCGTACAACCCATTGCCAGTGTCCACACTCATTCGAAGTTCACCATTCACCAGCTCCAAAACAAGGAAGGCTCCTTCAGAATGAACTGCAAGAAGGACACCAGACAGTGCTCTAGGTCTAATCTCCATCTTCACATCAAAACGCTTTCCAATCCGGAACTTCTCAGCTGTGAAAACAGAAGATTCATATTAAATAAGATAAATTATGTTCTAAGTAAGTTTAATTAAATTAACTTCAGGGGGTTAAATGGGGGGAGGGGAGGGGGGCTAAAGGGTTGCTGAAGTCAGCTTATTGATATGGGAGCGAATGTTCCCTATGGGCAACCCGACTTCTTATGGGAGCTCTGCTAAACCATAGTGCCCTACTCCACTGTTTAGCATCTCCTAGTGCTCCTACTTGACTTTCCGTCAATGCCTACTTGCTGACCTCCTCTCAGTAACCTCCAGGCAACGGACTGATGGTTAATAGCCATAAGGATGGCGATCAACAGAGGTGGGGGTTTGTGATGATGTAGGGAGACCTCCCCTACTGACCGAACCCTCCTCTATTGCAGAGGCAAAGGCAAAAGGTGGCAGCACTACCGGCAGAATCGGTAGTAAGGGTTAGAGGCCTTTTTACCTATAAGCCATCTCTAAATCATTGAACAATAAATCAGCCTGACCCCCCTTTTAGACTCCGAGGGTTTGCAGGGCCCTCTGAGAGACACTTGCATGAACCGGGAATGGAACATAATTAGAAAGAAAAAATGTATTGCCATTTGTGAGTACAAAACCTGTGACAAGGTGAATGATGGACAGGCAAAGCATGGTCTTGATGATATTAACATCATTCTAGAGCCCTTTGTTCCCAAAATTTAATCATTAGCCAAAAAGAAAAGCAGAAAGTTGAATGCAAATAGAGCTGTGACTGACATTATACCTGACTTGTGGCCATACTTCTTTGTCATAACACGAGAAGGGGCTGAAACTTTTCTAACTTTTTCACATTTTATTATTAGCAAAAGTTTGACACAATACTTTGGGCCACTAAAATTCATTAAGAAATTGACATCTGGCTCACTTCTTATAGAGTGTGTAATCCAATCACCGAACATGTGTAAAAGAGTAATCCAACCACTACCTCTTATTGTCATAAAACACAATACTTTTCTCCTACCCCACAAATATCCCCTAAAACAGAGACTATGAATAAATCAACAAAGCCAAAATACTCCCGGTCCGGCTCATTATTTACCATGGGCTCATCAGGGATACTTAAAGCATGGAAATAACTTCCACAGAAGAACAGAGGTAAATCCCATGCATCATTAAAAAAGAAGGCCATTGTAAGTCAAGCAGATATGAAAGATGACCAACAATAATGCCTTCTTGCAGTGGAACATACATATCAAGCTTATCACAGCAAAGCGATGAGGCCCGATACCTTGTAAATAAATAGCAATCAGTAGTTTTTGCTATGCAAGAAACAAAGTTTCACAAAGAAAATTGACACATTATTGGTTACACATGCTTGCATTAAGAACCCCAGATTGAAAATAATGAAAGAAGCCATGGTGGTGTAGCAATTTACATAAAAAGAAATATTGCTTTCCAAGAAACAAATATAGTGACAAACTTGCAAGTAGTAGCTGTAAGAAAAAGAATACCTCTGGAAACAACAGTCTGCTGTCTGTATTTCCCATATGAAAGATACAATATTAGTGACATTGAAGACCTGATTGGGGAACTGCCATGGCCCTACCTCATTTTATGTGAGTTAACACCCAAAAATAGAGCCTGGGGATCAACATGCATATCCAGCAAAGACAGAGAGTTAATTTCATTTCTTTATTCCGTAATTTATATGCTACTGGCATATACAAAATAATTAATGAGAAAAAAAATATTGCCAGTGGACAATTTGATATAAACTAGGACAAATTTGAAAATTCCTTTAAAGTATTTTTTTTTCTAGTACTACAAATAGGATTTAAAAAATTTACAGAATACCTAAAATACGAGATGTTGTATTATTTCACGAATAATATGAAACCTAGCAACAATTTTATAGAATATTTTCTCTAAAATTGAACTTTCATTATAGTTATTATTATG
>KZ807117.1:290211-303612 GCA_000696205.2 Oncopeltus fasciatus
ATATTTTTTTAAAAAATTAGGGAAATATTTAAGAATTTAATTTTGGTACTCTTATTTCTCATATATATAAATCAAAATCATTATTTAATCTTTTCATTACAAATCCCTAGAGGAATTCAATTTTTTCTTTGAAATTGCATGAGAGAAAGTGGTAGTTAAAACCAAAATTTATAATTCGTTATTTGACCTATATTTTCATTATTTGATCTATATTTTTGTTATTTTAATTTAAAAAAAGGTTAAAGAACTTGGTAGGTGTAAAATGTAATTTTCCAACGTTAATGTTTTATAAAATTTTTACCAAGAATGCTTATTAAGAAAGAATTTGAAGAATGTATCCATGTTGGGTGAACGAACGTTTCTTCCACTCAACCTTCCCACCTAGATCAAACTTTACTAGTCACTCTTTTTACATTCATTATTCTCTTTAGCTTGTAAATTAAATTTCTTTATTTAATCTTATTCATTTCCATCTTTAATGAAGCATAGAAAATTTTCTTAGATTCTATAGGTCCTGCATGACAGGCTTTTATAAGCAGCATTGTCGCTGTATAAAATGTGCATGGTGAGCCAAAGATAAATGAATATGCTGTTGGCCCAAATAAAAAGGTTTGATGTAAGAGCATAAACTTTCTTGTACAAATAATTGTTAAATAAATTGAATACTGAAACCAAATTCAGTAATTAAGCTTCTTTTTGAAAATTTTTTGTTTGATTAATGGTTAAAATCAGTCGAGGGGAAGGGTGGGTTTAGAAGATATTTAAGGACAAAGTTTGGAAAGTTAAGTAGGCCTTTTTTTAAAAAATATAAAATGAAATTTGGTATTTAGGCATTTTATTTCACACCTCTAAAGGAATTAATTTTCGGATGTAATTAAATGAGAGAAAGAGGGGGTTTTCAAGAAGACCAAATTTTATAATGGTAATATCTTTGTTATTATTTGATGGAGAAATTTGTCAGGATTTCAGCCAGGGTCAGAAAAATAAAATACTCCAAAATTTGTTGGGTAATTATTTTATTATTGCCGATTTTTTGACTTAACTTGTAAGTCATCATCAGGGCTGAAATGCAATACACACTATTACACTTATAGATATTAAAGAGTGGAATTAACAGACAGAGATGAGGTATGTTTTATGATTTACAGATTAAACTAAATAATACAAATATGAAACAATATGAGTTGTAAATGTTAATGTTATATACATAAAAAACATTATAGGTCTCCGAGAGAGGTATATGTTCACATCTCAGAGTGTAGAGCTCAAGTGAGAGAAAACCAGCGAATAGAGGGTGAGAGGGGGTTTATCAGTACTCTTTAAAGAATGGCAACAATGGTCGGGTTAATGCTTTCAAAGGAAAGTTGAAAAGGCAGATGCTGGGGATTATTTAACTGAACTTTTCCATTATATTATACGAAAAATATTACAATAACCTATCATTAATAGAGGTAGGATTGAGATTGATGAATACACATTCTTCTGTAGTTTTAAAGGGTAGGGATATTTCTTGATCTATCTCCTAGGGCTTAGATTTGAAAAGCAAAGGAGAGCAGTGAGGGGAAAGAATACTTCAAAGGTTAAACCAATAATAAATAAAGCTAATGTGCCTTATTTATTTCTCAGATTGCTCAGAGGAGGGCTGCACTCAATTTTATGTAGATATTTCTACATAAATACTGTTATAATGCAGATTGTAATTAAATTTATTGATAGCTATATGTATGATTTCCATGGTCAAATGTTTATGGCAAATATCTTGAAAGAAAACCAAGCGATTCACATTGGTACCATGAAAAGACTTCTGAAAATATTTTAATAACTGATCCTACTTAGTATAAAAATATGGTCAATTCAAAATTGAATACAAAGACATATTTTTTTTCCTGTGTGACCTAAAGTGCAAACAGCTTTTGAAATAATGAATCTGAATTTGGTATTAAATTTTTTTTTTTTTGCAAACATAATTAAATTCCTGAGTTGTACTTTCATGTACAAACTTTCTATGGCAGTCTCCACTCCTACTGGTCTTAGATGACTTAGTTACAACTAAGCCTAATAATGAACACAACCTTTCTTTTTGTATTTATCCAATATGCCAAAACTAATTGTGTATCTTAAATTAAAATTTAGAGGTTAATAAGCCACCACTCTTAATTGTTCAATTTTGCTGTGTAACTCATGAAATATTTATTTTGTCAATAAACAAATCTGTGTTGAGTTTCATTACTCTTAACTTAATATTCAACCTGCTGCAACAAAAAACGTTTTTACTCGCACTTGATATATTAGATAGTCCCTCACTCCTATTGGGGCAATTTTTTTTCAATGACTAACACAGCTTTTCTTTTTTGCCTTTAAAAGCAAATTTGGTAATGAAGAGACATCCAGAATGCCACAGTTAATGAGGATATCTACAAGCTACTGGATACAGTTTCTCTCAAGTTACTCTTGCTTATTCCACCATAAGTACTCTAGCTAATTCGGCTTACCAATCATTGAGGACTGCTTACCAAGTTCTGCAGACTGCCTACAGAGGAATTAAGCTATTCATGTGAGTATCATGACACTCAGGTATTCAGATTTTTACTTATCCTACAAAATTATAAATATATATATATAAAGGTGTGTGTGTTTGTATAAATTAAAGAGGGATTACACTAAGTGTAAGTGTGTGTGTATGTGTATATATAGATAAAAGTATATATGCACTCCAGTTCACAAAACTTTTAAAATAAAGAAAAAACTTGGCAGATAGGGCTCATACTGCTGGATGAGTTTGTTATCGCTGAAATTTATCCAATGCTGGATCGGTGAATTCGGTGAAAGAGAGTGAGGGTTGAAAGGACAAACAACATTTATAATTGTAATATCTTCATTATTATCAGCTTTTTGGCAAAATATACAGAATATTGGATTACATTTTTTTACAAGTAATTTTTCATATTTATATCCTATAGTATTTTTTTAAACATAAATAAAGGAAAATATTTTAGGGTTTTCAGGTTTGTATAGGATATTTATTCCTCCTTATTAGTGAATTTTAATTTTTTTGCCGGCAAAATAAATATTTTAGGAGTTATACAAATAAATTGAACAGTTATAATGGTCTACCTGAACCATCAATTTTAGTTCTATCTCTTAGAAACAGTAATTAGTTTTATTAATAAAATTTGGGATATCGCTTTAAATGTAAAATGAATGGCTAAGTTTGTTTTTTAGTTAAATTGAATAAACAGGAGTTGGAAATTATCTGAAATATCTATTACAAGTACAAATTTTTTTTTTTTTTTTTTTTTACCAGCAGTGAGCATAATATTTAGTTTAGAGTAATGAAACAACATACATTCATTTATTGAAAAATAGTTATTGGGAGTTAATCAGAAAAATTAAACAATTAGGGTTTGGGGTATACCTAAAATGGGGCATTTTTTCATTATATTACCATTATTTCTAGTTCATTTAAGCTTTTAACTATTCAATAGAGCAAATACCATCTTTAGAAGTTGAAGTGAGACCATTTGAAAGGTCTGAAGTGGAAAGTGCTTCTGTTTGTAGCAAGTAAATTTGTAAGGCATAATCTAGATTAATGATTTTAGTTGTGGCATTTAATCCCATGTTAAATTTTATACAAGAAATGCAAGGCAGTTAGAATAAAAAATCTTACTACCTCAGCCGTGACTCAAAACCAGGGATACCTGAAAAGCAGGATACCCGGGTTCAAGCCCTGGCTGAGGTTGTAAGATTTTTTTATTTTAACTCCCTTGCATTTTTTGTATTGCAATTTTTCTTTTTGTGAGTTTACTACACTCTTTCTTCCTCCTGTTCTTACTTTTTATATAAATGTCAACATATTTACCAAAACCTTTAAAAAATATTGAAAATATATAAATATGTAGATGTCATATTTATTTTTTTGAAGCTAAAATGTATAATGACCTGAGCACAGCATTTCTCACTTTTCTTGCAATATTGTACTGAACGTATTTTCAAAATTTCTAGAAGATAATTACACTGGGTAACAATTTGAAACTAAATTTCTGTTGAGTTATATTTTTTAGCTGTTTTCTATAGATTTAGGCATCATGGTGGTTACAAAACTGTTTTCAGTTTTCTTCTATCACCCCACGTTCGGTTTCTATGTGCGCAGGGCGCAAGCTGGTCTAGACCTGCCTGTTTAGTTATGTCTGTTATACTGTGGTGAAACGTGTGTCGGTAAGCAGTATTTAGTATTTCATTACATGGAAGTGTACAGAACTACATAGTGTGTTTGAACTGAAACGTTTCCTAATGGCTACCTCTGCTCCTACACGCCTAAAGTGGGAAAACAGAACCAATTAGTTTTGTTATATGTGTGGCAGCATTACCATTCCCAGTCAAAGGAAAAACATCAGTACATTTGTCAGACAAGCATATTTTGCCTATTTTAAAGTGAAACTTGGTAATCAAGATAAAGCATGGGCACCTCATAAAGTGTGTTGAGGGTTTACGGAAATGGACCAAGAGAACATGTGCTAAGCTTCCATTTGGCACACCTATGATTTGGCACGAGCCCAAAGATCATTCAAGTGATTGTTACTTTTGTATAGTGAAAACATCAGGATATAACAAGAAAAACAAATATAAAATAGAGTATCCTAATTTACCGACAGTTATACGCCCAGTACAGCATTCAGCCAAAGTCAGGGAGACTGGCAGGGGGCCAGTTTTCAATGAATTTCACTCTTTGAAGGAAGGAGAGTATGGATATGGAATTCAAAAACATTGTTAAAGACTTTCTTGGAAATACACGAGCATTGAATTACTCCGAAATTTTCCAGCAACTCTTGGAAAGCTTCCAAAAGCTAGGTTGCAGCATGAGCATTAAATTGCATTTTTTACACAGCTACCTTGCTAATTTCCCAGACAATCTTGGTGCAGTGAGTGATGAGCAGGGTGAGGGTTTACATCAAGATTTGAGGGTCATGGAAGCAAGGTATCAAGGTAGATGGGACGTGCATATGATGGCTGACTATTGTTGGAGCATCAAGTGCGAATGTACACAAACTAAAATCTCCAGAAAAAGCTACAAACACAAATTTTTAAGCACTGTTCATTAATTAAACAATTTTATATGAATGAAATCGATTTAACTTACATTAAATGTTCTCTAAACTGTATATTTGGTACGTTTTTACTTTATGTTCTTTGAAATGCATGATTTTTATGATTTCTGAGGATATCCTGTAGTTTAAAAAGTTGGCGAGATAGAAAAAATCTGAGGTTATTCTCAGATTCAGATGCCAAGAATTAGTGAAAAAACCGTGTCAGATCTAACTCAAAAAAAATTTGTTCCCCAGTGTTATATAATATGACTCTTAAATGTTTTACTTATCACATATGCATTTGTTGCATAATTTTTAACAAAAATTGAAATTTTTTCCTTGTGGCATAAAAATAGATGTATATATATATATATNAAGGATTATCTGCCAACGTTTCGGCTTACATTGTAAGCCATCTTCAGGGCTGTAGAAATACAATGTCATGAGAATACAATAATAATTGACAATAATATAATAGAGAATTGCAATAATATAATGTAATATCAAGAGTATGAATGTAGAAAGCTATGTAAGAGAAATTAAAAAGATTTTGAAAAACAATTTGAAAAAAAAACAAACACATAGGCCTCTATTCACTTTTAACCATCTTCACTAGTCTACTCGCTAAAAAACTGACAAAATCAGATGATAATTTTTGATTTATTTCTTCCTCTATTATTATTTTATTTTATTTTGAAAATCTAAATCTACATTGGTTCTAACCTGCTCACTGCTAACAGCACCCTTATCGGAAGGCTCCTTATCAAGGACTTTGGCTTTTCTTGTTAGTGTCATTATTTAGAATAGTTTTTAACAGGTTCCTGCATAATAATTAACTTCAATTGAACAGGAAAACTGTACTATAATTCAATACTTTTCAACAACTCCATAACAATTTTTACTATTACCGACTTTTAAGCACTGAACACCAGAGCCAGAATCTTACTCACACTTTGGATCGAATGAGGAGAGAGAGAGAGAGAGAGAGGGAGAGAGAGAGAGAGAGAGAGAGAGAGAGAGAGAGAGAGAGAGAGAGAGNTATATATTTTAACATATATTCCGCCCCTGATGAAAGCCTAAAATTCAGGCTGAAATCTTGTCTAAAATGAAAACTTTTTTGGTAACAAATTATTTTTTAATTCTATCTAACAACCAAGACCGAATTCCTGATAATTCTTTCTTCATAAAACTTGAAGGTCAACAAATTTACCTCCAAATTTTTCATAACTTAATTTTCAAATAAATTTCGTAATGCCACTTAGACCTATTGAATATTTAGTTAATGTGCTACTTTTGTATTTATTTTATGTTAGTTTTGTTTTTGTACCTGACTATCTGTTAAAAATGTTTTTCTTCTTCTTTTTTTTTCTGACATGTTTTAATTCTTATTACTTCTGGTTTTTATTTATAACCCTGCTCACTTCTTTATCTTATTCTATTATTCTCTTAATTTCATACAGCCTCATATTACCTTAAAATTTCAGAAACCAGTGCATTTCTGTAAAATCATTACACAAATTAAAATTTTTTCATTTCATTAGGAGATATATTTATACTGAGGTATTGATGGTTTTCAGTTCCTGAACTAGTCTAAGTATTAAAGTGTCATCTGATATGTAATCATCTAAACACGCTCTACCTGGCCCCAGCAAGAGCACACCAAGGTTGTGTTAAAGTGTTAAGCTAGCTCAAGAACATGTTCGAGGCAAAAAAAGCACATAAATTATTTTCTTAAACAAGTAAAATCTTATTGAGACACAAAACTGAATATTTAAATATAATCTCAAAATAGAGATTAATTTAATTGTTTCTTTTTCCAGGGACCCTTTTTTAATTCTATCTTGAGTTTTTTAGACTTAGGTTGTAAAATCACTAACTATATTTGTAAAATGACCAATTTGATTCATCTGGGGCATAAGTTAACTATGTTAGAATGAACTATGTATTATGGTCATAACTATGTACAGTCTAAATTTCAGGCCTTCATCACGGCAAATGAAGTGATGGTGAGAAAGAGACTCCCGTTCTACAGTAGCTAAATCATGACTCGAGTCATGATACTAGAGTTTAATTACTATAGAGCAGGAGTTGTACTACATTAAAATTAATATACTACACTACACGAATGATATGCAGTTATATTGTACTAAACTGGCACCTCAATTCACAACATTTAAAAATATAAAAAGAAGTTCATTGAATTATATTGGATTGTGAATTAGAAGAGATTTTATTTATTCTTGAGAATTTAGTGATATTAAATATTAGTTATTTATTTAAATTATTAATACTATTGCATAACAAGTTAAGCAGCTATCCTTAAAGTCTAAATATACTTCTCTTCTTGGTACAGACAAGGAAATCACCTAATTGCAGATTTCAGTAGTACTTTACAATAAATGATCAACAAATAAACTTACTTCTAGGAGGTGGAAGTGTAGGAGGGAGATGAGAGGGCAGGCGTCTTCCGCCTTCAAGGCATTTCCCAATTATTGCATCAGGTATCTCAGTCAAATTACCGAAATTGACAATGATCCCATTGAATGTAGCATCACTGATACAACCTGAGAAATGCTTTGAGAGAGCAACTTCAGCATTGACTTTCGATGGGACTCCCCCAAAATAGAGTTGTCCATGAAGCATCCTGATTGGAGGAGATGGTGGTCCAGAAGTTCTATAATACCCAAAAGAATACAAGAAGAAATTAAATAATCCATTTTATGATTTTAAACATAAATGTAAATACTGATATTAAATTTATTCTTTCTATAAGTCAAAATAAAAGGATGAAAATTAATTAAATTTATTTTAAACAATTTTATCCATTAGAAATGAATAAAAGACAACATAGNTTAAAATTTGATTACAGTAAATTACCTGTACATTGGTGATCACTTTGCGAAAAAGTTCCTGTGAATATAAAAGAGGAGTGGGATCAATTCCTCCAACAAAAAATGGAGACTCAACATTCAATGCTTTTGCATTTCCTCCTGAACTGCCTTGGAATATCTCATTGTCAACAGTAAGATTACCATGATTCCCTAGCCTAGAAAATTGTATGGTATGCCATTTTTTATCATTTATAGCGTTTGTTGAAGTAATATGTGCAGGCCCAGAGCCACAGTTAAACCGATAGATTACCTGAAAGAAGTTCATATAAAAATGTTTTTAAAAAAATTAGAACTCATAAAAAATCAAAATAATATTGAAATGATTCAGTTTTGAAAACTCCAACCAAATAAATTCAAATAATTCCAATAATAACTTAATATAATTCTACTCACACTTTCAGTAATATGTATAAAGAAGAAAGCACAGATAAACTATGTACTACTTATTATATCCTTGAATTTAACTTTCATGCATAGGTAAACTTATTTTTTCAGTTTCTTTTTTTTTTTTTTTTTGTATTATTAGAGCCATTAAGGGATAAAGAACTCCAAATATATTAGCATCCCTAAACCCATTAATCATCCAATGGATTTTTGCATCTTTTATATAATTCTGTATTAATTAATTAATCTTCATTTTTAGGACATAAACCTATGGATTCCAATAAAATAAGTGGTTCTTACTGCTTTTAGGCAAGTTAATTTTTTTAATGTCGCAAAACAACAGCATAATTTAATGATAGGGGGTATGATATAGTGTAGAAATAGAAAGAGATAGATAGACCGTGCACAACTAACAGAAAGAGTTTTGAATATAGTCCATTGCTTTCAAAATATTTGTTTAAAGTCAGCATTCACCTGGCCCTTTTGTAGATAAACAGCAACAAAATCCACATGTCTCAGTTCAGAAGCATAAAAAATAAGTCCATCACTTGCACCAGTTTTAACATCAATAGAAAATTCATATTTTTGTCTAATTTTTGCTAGTGGATATTCCAAACGACTTCCAGCAGCTGTTCCTAAAAAAATAAAAGAAAGTAAGTCTATACTAAATTTTTTGTCAGTCATTTTAGAAATTTAAAAAAAATCAAATTTTAATTTAATGTAGTCTATATTAAATTTGATAGCAAATTTAAAACAGTCATTTTGCTTGATTGTTTTAGAATACCACTAACTTACACCATACATTTATTTGCAAAATAATTTAGGAAATTTAGTTTTGAGCTATTCTGTTTAAAATAGTAGTATATAATAATGTAACTTCTACAATAAAATGAGAGGCCGCTTCAATTTAAAATAATTCCACAATTTCAATATCTATAAGGAGTGGTTATTAAATAACGAGACTGATGTTGCTGCAGAAGAACTATGCATGTGCCAATTCCAAACGACAAACAGCTGTGCAAGGTAAAGCCTTCTCTTTTGATTGCAGAACCTCCCGTGTTTGTCTAGAAATCAGTCTGGCCATAACCTTCATTTATGGAAGAGGTGTTAGTTTCATTTTGCCAAAAACATAATAAGTGCAATAGTAGAGCAACGAATTGTTGTCAAATTTCACATGAAATTAGGTAAATGAAACTTATTGTTTATTAAGAGAAGTTTATGGCAATGAATGTTTATCATGTGCGCAAGTTTTTGAGTAGTTCAAGCATTCCCAAGATGGCCAAGAAGATGGAAATGATGACCACCCGGGTTGCCCTTCCCTGTTCAAAAGGGATGCAAATATCAAAATGGTTGGTCATCTGGTTCGATCTCACCATCGGTTAACAATTTGTGAGATTCCTGAAACTGTTGGAATTGACAAAGAATGCGTAAGGCAAATTTTACATAACAATTAAACATGCAAAGAGTGTGTACAAAATTGGTGCCTAAAGTTCTCACAATGAAACAAAAAGAAGCTCGTAAAAAAGCGTACGCTGACACTTTGAATGCCATTGAATATGACCCGAACTTCTAGGAAAGAGGTATAGCCTGTGACAAATCTTGTTTTAATGTATGATCCTGAAGCAAAACGTCAATCCATCCATTGGAAGGGACCAACCTCACCAAAAGCTAAAAAAGCTTGAATGAGTAAATCAAAATTCAAAGTGGTGATGATCTTTTTTTTTCTACATTCATGGGATTGTGTACTTTCACTGGGTTCCTGAAGGTCAAGCTATTAATCAACATTACTACTGTGAGATGCTTGCTCAACTCTGCGGAAGAATAAGGGGAAAAACAACCTGAATTGTGGAAGAACAAGTCATGGGTTCTCCATCAAGACAATGCACTTGCTCACAATACATTGTCTATCAAGATGTTTCAACCTGTTCTGCCTTATTTACCTGACCTAGCACTATGTGTCTGTTCCCCAAGGTCAAATCTGTATTAAAATGAACAAGATATCAGTCCGTTAAACTGTGAAAGAAAAAGCGGCACACATCTGGCTGGAGCTCACGGAATAAGACTTTAAGCACTGTTTCAAACAATGGAAAATTCACATGTAATGCTGTAAGAATAGAGGAGGGGTGTAAATTGAAGGTGAGAAAAACTAAATATGTATAAATTTAAAATAAAATATGTTACAGCAATAGTCTCCTGTTATTTAATAGCCACTCGTATGTACATCCTAGCATTGTGAGCTAACCCAATGTTAGCAATCATGAAATCCTAACCAAACTTTTAACCATTGTCCTATAGTACAGTTAAAATATACCAAAGCCAAGAAGACACTTATATCAATAATAAGTGATTCATAGCATTTCCTTAAATTATAAAAACTCTTTCCTAAAAAATATGTCATTAAATGTTACCAATCTTATATGCAGTGAATTCCATCTCTTCTACTGGACTAGATGGGTAGAGTGAGACTTTGCATTGAGGTGCATGATCTGGCCGTGACACTGTCGGTTCTGGTAAAGGTATTGCATTCTCTTTATCTGAAAGTAGTGAACATATAATTAGTTTAGTCTATTACATTACTTAAGCAAAGCTAATAATATTTATAAGGAAGAAATGACAAACAATAAAAAAAAATAATTTTAAATGATATTTAAATATTTACTAAAAATTTATAGTCTCACCATACTAACTTATAAAAAAGGTATGAATCATAGTTTAATTAAAAATAGCATTTTACAGTTCTGTAAATTACTGTATTTAGTATTGTACTAGTATTTAGCTTGTTTAAATTGGTTTGGTAAAGTGTAATTGTAGGAGAATTATTTTTTTATTTAATAATTCCAATATAACTAGGAAATACCAGAGATTGATTTAGATTTATATAATTATTGTAATACATAGAATAAACTGGAATACTAGTGTTTTGTAACAGACAACTTTATTAAGAAGATATAATTTTTCAGAAATCATAAACAGAAAGGAGTAAGATTAGTCAAACTTGTCTGGACAAAGTCAGATGTAATTGCCTTTTTGAATGGCAAAAAATATAAAATTTGATGACAAAAACTATGAGTTAAAATTTCACCAGGTTACACATCAATTAAAAATAAGATCTTTGGAATTAGGAGCTATGCTTAATTTTTTTTAATCAAATTTAAATAGTTAACTGAAGAGAATAAATAGACATATCAGTGCATATGTGACTAATTTGTCACGTCTCCCCAGAAAGCAGTCAACTGCCTAATGGGGAAATGTGACAAGAAGATACTCAATTTCCTAATTTTTTTTAAAAATTTACCATGTGCACTGCAAAGCTATACCAGTTCTGAGATCTTTTAAGGTTCCTATCTACATAGTAATGTATGAACAATCCTCTTGCATTATTCCACCACTATTGAAAGGAGATATATAAAAATTAGACCAGATCCTTAAAATAGATTTCACTGAGAACTATCAACATAAATATAAATGCATTACTTATCTTAATACTATTAGCAGTTTATTTAAAGATTATCAGGAAGTATAAAAATTAATTTAACAATCTCTATTTGTTAAATGGAATTTCTGAAAATTTCTCTCAGATTAGAAACTTTTTTAAAAAATTTATTTATATTTTAGACAAATAAAATACTTTTATCCAGCCCAGACCCTTTCTATAGCACATGCGAGAAATTAGATGTGATATATACTGTAGATAGTGGAATGTAAAAGGAATATTTAAACAATAAATAAAGTATTATGTAAAGAAGATACATAATGGCACATATAATTGTCATTATTCCTAAAAGAAAAGATTTAACACAATTTGGAAACCCAAAGCTATACAGACTATAGATGTACTAAACCATTTTGAAAAACTTCATAATCTATTATAGACTAAATAACATTACTATGAAGTTTAATTTGCACATTAATAACATGAGTAGTATTATGTTATTATATAATGAATTATTAAAGAGAAAGTATAGATATATTTTAAATTAAATAAAAAATAAATAAAAATTCAATATAAATTAACAAAATTCAATTTGTCAGGAAAACTGAATAATAACTGATGCCAAATAAGATTTTTAGTACAATTTTTGATAACTCCTTATAACTTTCTTAAAATCTTAATTTTGACATTTAAAAAAATCAATATCAGAAGATTATAGATTACAACATTTTGTTTTAATACTCCAAGTCATATAATGTTCTGAAATTTATAAAAAATTGTTTTATTGTATGTATTAATTTGAAGGAAAATGTTTTTTTATAAAATCATTTCTTTAAATAAAGCTATTTTCCTTCTATAATTATATTGTTTTTGGTAAAAAAAATGAGAAAATTGATTTTCTTTCTTTTCCATGAGAAAAATGGTTGGTGTTTTCCAATATGGTTTAAGCTTTAAGATTTTTGTAAAACTACACATATTTTGATTATTCACCTAAGACTAATTAAAATCTCTTTAACATTTTTTGACATATAAAATTAGTCTTTATTTTATTTTATTTTTTTAGGAAATCAGTAAAAAAAATCCAAAAACTTGCATAAAAATTGTTTACCTTCTGGCCCCTGTGGAGTATGTAGTACAATTGACTTAGCTGAGGTCATTATAGGGGTTGAAGCAGTTGTTAATTCAACCATTGGAACTGAAACAATTAGAATTAGGAACATTGTTAATTGATTAACCATCTTTATGATCATTGGAGGAACAAAATAATATTTTGTGACTGCAGAGGATATAGAGAGAATGCTGCTAGTTTCTGTATTATCTTGTTATAGGTTGATAACATAAGAAAACACGTCTTTAAGATACAGAGTAGTTTAATTGTAATATTAGGTAGTATTAATGATAAGAATAAACTAGATAGTGGGGGCACAAAATATATATTAAGCAAAATATTATCCAAAAATAAATAAATAACAGTACTTTATGACTCTAATTTGTTTAACAACTGTATTTTAAAAATTTTTTTTAATATAGTACATTCGATAGGAAAATCAAATTACTCACATTCATAACAGGATGTGACTTTTGGAAAATTTCAGCAGATCTATATATA
>KZ807117.1:335846-350737 GCA_000696205.2 Oncopeltus fasciatus
TATATATATATAACATAACTTAGCATAATATTTAATACCATAATATTAACTATCAGCACACACAAGACACTAATAAATGATGTGACTGATATTCTCAACAGTTGAAGGATGTCATTTTTAAAATTAAATTTTGAAAATCTTATTTCTTTAAGTTGTTTTTATTTTTTCTGAAAGCTCTTAAGCTTTCAGCTACTTCTTCAGCTTGAAATTTTTCAGTAAAAAATTGAACAATACTACCCCAGTAAAATCCAATATTTTTTGTAAATGTATGTCATATTTTTATCCATAAATAAATTATTTTTTCAACAAATTAAATGTCTATCCCTTTATATTGTTTAGTTTAAAATATTATTTTAAATGTGTTTAGGTGTATATTATTCATAAAGAGATACTTTGTCATAATTTTCATTGTCTTAAAACAATTATTACAAGATGACCTAGCATTAAAATTAGATATGGCTGCATTTATATCTTAAAAATTTTTTTAAGCTTCTTTTATGTTACCGAATAAGCTAATTTTAACGAACCTTAACCAACATTGTATCACATTCTTCTTTTCTCCATATCACTGCTGAGAGTTTCACCAAAATCCTCTAAATCAAAAGTTTCTTTTGTCTCAAATACGCGGCCTCATATACAAATTCTATTATTCCCACAGTCCCTCCTCCGCCACTTCCTCCATTCAACTCTCTATACATTACAGGCATTTCTTTATGTAACAACATGTATTTAAACTGTATTTTTCCATTCTTAATTTACCTTTATTCCCACAAAGAATAAAATCAATGTTTCTTAATTACTTATAGTTTATAATTACAGTAATTTTGTATTTATTTCAGTCCTGGTGATGGCTTACATTGTAAGCTGAAATGTTGGCTTAACAAAATAAAATAATGCATACTAATCAGGTGTACTTTTTGTTTTTGTTTGGTTTGCCTCCTGGCTGAAAAACTGATCTGAACATTTTAAAACAAGTTTCTTGGCAACTATCATTAAGTTGGCAAATCAAGATAAATGTCATTCTTAGGGATACATTTTTTAAAATGATCAAACCCAACTTCAAGTATTCTTGTTCATTAAAATACAATAAAATTCTTTAATTCAGTGACAATAAACAAGGCTTTAAAATATATCCTAATAAGTGTCTGAGACTATTACTAAGTGCAAGCTATGAAGATATTCATTAAATGTTTAAAAAATAATATAAAACAACATTGGCATCTAAGAATAACTTTGTTTCATATGTACGTTATTGATAAAGAACAAATAGTTGGATTTATCTCTTTACCCACCAATTAAAGACTTTTACTCATCAGTTAACTTTTATAACAACATTGAAAAAATTAAATAATCCTCACTTGTTAGCAAGATCTCTGGCTTTATTGATTTGAGCTCGAAGATTTTCTAGTTTAGTTTTGAGATTTGAACTTGCTATTTCATTTTTCTCAGTATGTTTACTTAATTTTTCAGAGAGTATCTTCATTTCAGGCAATTCACTGACAACAGTAGCAACTGCAACAAGAAGATATAAATAAATAAAACAAAAAAGCTATTTGAAAAATAGTATAATACCACACTTAAATAATGATATCTATAAATGATCTAATTTCTCTCATTGATTTCAAATACCACAAGGCCCAATTCATTTCACTTTTATGAAATCAACTGTTTTTATTAAGTTAACTTTTTTATAAAGATCTTTCTACATTTGGTTTCAGGAAGGTCTGCTAGAATACTAATTTCTAATTAAAAAATTAAATACAAACCTTATTCTGTCTCAAGTTTGCATTTATGAAAACTTTCAAATTCTAATTTTACAATTTGTTAAACATGGAATTTTTTTTTAATTTTAAGGTTTCAATCATATTTTCAATCCTTAACAGTAAGGTTGTTGTGTTGTAATATATTAAAGAAAATCCATGCAAACAGCATCATATGTAAGAATGTTTTCTAAGACCTGTAGCCACCAGTGTATTTTAAATCTCTAATTAATAACTTTTTTTTTTCTTGTTTACAGAGTATATTTTACATACAATCTAAATTTTATATTTACATAATTATAAATTATAACTATATAAATTTCAATTAAGAAAAAGCTCCGAAGAAGCCATCACAGAATGTGCAACACAGCCATCACTTGGTAAAACACAACTTTTCGACAATGTCAAGCCCGGAAAAAGATTTTATTAATACTCTAGTCATCTCATTTAGCTTGTTTCACTAGATTGAATATTGATTTTTTATAAAAAATAATCTGGTTAAACTGTCAAACTCTCTAACATGTACGATTCCTCATAAATAATTTTTTTATTACTTAAATGAGATTTTATTATTAAATTCATAATTTTGTGATATTTTATTAAAAAACCTTAGTGTAACCCTTGGTAGATTGTCACTAAGACTAGGTTAAATCCCACTTATTTTGTAATTTTTTTAAATAGTATAAAAAAATCAGAAGAGAGTCCCCCCCACTCTTTCTTTCCCATGAAAAACTTTTTAGTGAGCAAGAAGAGCAGATCACAATAAAAGTTGTAGGTTCTTTTTTTTTTTAATGGCATGTCAACCTTTATTCATTAACGCCAGGGAGATATTTTTAGAAGCGGGAAGATATTTTCGAGAAAAATAATTTTTTAGCAATAGGTCATGGTGAGGTATAATGAATTGTTAATGCGAATAGTTATTATGTGGATGGACATTGTAATTTCTTTGTGCTTGGAAACTATGAAATTTATAAGAAAGGAAAAATTGTGAGAGAATGGAGAAGAAGCATACTAAAAATGCATCTAGATAATATTTAATAGCTTGCCCTCTTTCAGAAAGTTCATTACAGAGTCGATGACTTTGTCTTCATCCAATAGAATTTCGTCTAGAGTCCCATTTAAGTTATATTTTTTCCTTGTTTCTAATTCTACTTAACTTCCTTATTTAAATTGTTAATAGTCTTTATTTTATTAGATATAGACCTTCTTTACATCTATTAGATAACAAGCCTCTCTACCCTTAAGAACTTTTTTTTGTGTGTGGGTGTGTTTGTGCTAAGTATAAACTTTTTTTTTTTTTCTCTAACAAACCCCCAGACCTGGGTGGCTTTGCAAGGATAAAGGTGGGGGAATCTATAAAAAAAAACACTAAATATTGAAACAGTAAAGGGTCTCTGGACAACAAAATTTATAGATATGGGACTAGAGCCAAATAAAGACAACCTAACCTTTAAAAACTTCAGCCCATTCAAAGTAAATCGTTTCATTAAAACAATTTCTTTGAATACTGACATTCAGGCAGTAGCAGTTACTGTCTAGAAACCATTTAAATTCACTATCTGCTCTCTTTATTTACCTCCCAATCAATCCTTTAGTATGAAAGAATTAGAGGATTTAATACAACAATTACCCGAACCTATCCTTCTACCTACTAGGTGACTTTAACAGTCATAACAATCTTTGGAACTCATCCAGCACCGACTTGAAAGGAAGACACATTGAATCTTTCGTCGACAAGTCACAGCTGTGCATACTAAATTACGGTTCCCCTACATATTTTTGTTCGGCTACTGGAAAGCAATCACACATTGACTTATCAATAGCAAGCCCTTCTGTCCTTTCAAAAATAAATTGGCTAACCAGTTAAGACCTCTACAGTTCCGATCACTATCCTATACTCATCAGCTTTATAGATAGACAACTTCCCCCTCCTCGCCCATCTAGGCAGAATACTAAAAATGCTAATTGGCCCATTCATCAGGATTTAGCTCAACTAACCCATATAGACCTTCCAGATTGTAATATTGACAATTTATATTCTAAAATGCTCTTTAACTGCAGCTGATCAAGCCTTACCAAAGACCACTCTGTCCAATAATAAAATCCCAGTCCCTTGGTGGAATAATAAATGCTCAAAAGTTGTCAAAAGACGAAAAAGAGTATTAAGAAAATTTAAACGACATCCTTATGATGAACCCCTCGGGCAATATACTCACTCATGTTCCTTAGCCCCTAGGACCATTCTTAGCGCAAAAAAGGAAACCTGGAAGACCTTTGTTGTATCTACTATAAATTCTCACACTCCTGCTACTGAAATTTGGGATGTCATTAGGAAAATCTCAGGCCGATATAAACATTCTGCCATAACCAATATCAAATTCAATAACACTCTCATAACTGACACCGAAGAAATAGCAAATATACTTGGAGAACATCACCTATCAATATCGAAAGTAGCAATTATTCACCAGAATTCCTGGATTAAAAAGAGGAAGAGGAATCTGTTCCTCTTGAAATAACTCATGATCCCTTAAATTCTTTGATTTCCAATTTGATTTACATGAAATTTTGGAAACACTGAATTTGAAAAAAGACACATCACCAGGTCCAGATAATGTAATAATAAGCATGATTAAAAATCTCTCACATGAAAATAAATTAGTTATTTAAAAAATTTTAAATAAAACTTTACATCAGAAGCGTTTCACATCAGAAGGAAATGTGGACGAAATCTATTGGCATACCAACAGCAAAAAAAGAAAACCTATAAACGAAATATCTAGTTACAGGATAATCTCTCTCACCTGTTCACTATGTAAGCTACTTGAGAAAATGATAATAAAACGGATGAAATGGTATAAAGAAAAGAACAATCTATACCACCATGGCAGAGTGGATTCAGAGCAGGTTGAGGCACATGTGAAAACCTTATTCGACTTGATTCAGAAATCCTCGAAGCCTTTAACAAGAAAAAGAAAGTAGTCGCAGTATTCATAGACATAAAGAACGCATTTGATTGTACATGGAGAAGGCTCATCCTTAAAAGGTATGCATTAATAGGAATTCATGGAAATATTCTTCAGTTTTTTTAAAAATTTCTCCCCCACAGGTCCTTCAAAATCAAAATTGCTTACGGTTCAGCTTCCAATAGAACACTTTCCAAGCAAGAAAGCATTCACAATGGCGGCATACGCTCAGTGCTGGGTGCTTTTAGAAGTAGTCCGGCACTTAGCCTGCTGGCAGAATCTGGAGAACCTCCACTCGAGCATCCTAGGGACCAACTCCTTCTTAGATATTATTACTCTATCTTAGCCTCACCTACTCATCCTCTAAAGCCAAGTCTATTACTCGCAATAAACAAAGCCTTAAACATTGAATTTCCATTATCAAAAAACATTTATTTACTAAAAACCAACTCTTGATCTGCTCTTTTAGCTTTACAAAGCCCTTTTACCAACCAACATCTCATAATAGACACTCTAATTGCGATAGATCACCCCAATGAGAAAGGTAGCGAAGTGACACTTAAATGGATACCTAGTCACCGCGGAATTTCAGGCAATGAAAATGTGGTCGTACTTGCAAAGAAAGCGATAAAAGATGGTGAGATGTACTCAAAAGTCACCTTGAATGATGTAAAAGCGCTAGTTAAAAAATTAGTCCTTTTAAGTAGGAAAATATATGGTGGTCAACAAGAGACAAGTTACTCAAGATAAAATCTACTCCGAGGCTATGGTCCAGTTCCATGTCAACTGACCGTTAGAGAGTTGTAGGTTTGGTAACATCATTTTTATATCACAAAGTGTATACCAGTTTTGACCCTGATACATTAAGGTTTATGCTATTTTATGTTCTTTGACTAGATGTTCCCTTAGGTTTCGACGGTCATCAGATGTATTTACCGTTTCTTCTTCCGGGTTGGACCGTGTCAAGTTTTTTATATTTGCCGAGCTTTCGCTCATCATATGATGGCTTCTTCAGGGCTGAAAAGAGAAATTCTCTTTTCAGCCCTGAAGAAGNTAGCATAATATTTAATACCATAATATTAACTATCAGCACACACAAGACACTAATAAATGATGTGACTGATATTCTCAACAGTTGAAGGATGTCATTTTTAAAATTAAATTTTGAAAATCTTATTTCTTTAAGTTGTTTTTATTTTTTCTGAAAGCTCTTAAGCTTTCAGCTACTTCTTCAGCTTGAAATTTTTCAGTAAAAAATTGAACAATACTACCCCAGTAAAATCCAATATTTTTTGTAAATGTATGTCATATTTTTATCCATAAATAAATTATTTTTTCAACAAATTAAATGTCTATCCCTTTATATTGTTTAGTTTAAAATATTATTTTAAATGTGTTTAGGTGTATATTATTCATAAAGAGATACTTTGTCATAATTTTCATTGTCTTAAAACAATTATTACAAGATGACCTAGCATTAAAATTAGATATGGCTGCATTTATATCTTAAAAATTTTTTTAAGCTTCTTTTATGTTACCGAATAAGCTAATTTTAACGAACCTTAACCAACATTGTATCACATTCTTCTTTTCTCCATATCACTGCTGAGAGTTTCACCAAAATCCTCTAAATCAAAAGTTTCTTTTGTCTCAAATACGCGGCCTCATATACAAATTCTATTATTCCCACAGTCCCTCCTCCGCCACTTCCTCCATTCAACTCTCTATACATTACAGGCATTTCTTTATGTAACAACATGTATTTAAACTGTATTTTTCCATTCTTAATTTACCTTTATTCCCACAAAGAATAAAATCAATGTTTCTTAATTACTTATAGTTTATAATTACAGTAATTTTGTATTTATTTCAGTCCTGGTGATGGCTTACATTGTAAGCTGAAATGTTGGCTTAACAAAATAAAATAATGCATACTAATCAGGTGTACTTTTTGTTTTTGTTTGGTTTGCCTCCTGGCTGAAAAACTGATCTGAACATTTTAAAACAAGTTTCTTGGCAACTATCATTAAGTTGGCAAATCAAGATAAATGTCATTCTTAGGGATACATTTTTTAAAATGATCAAACCCAACTTCAAGTATTCTTGTTCATTAAAATACAATAAAATTCTTTAATTCAGTGACAATAAACAAGGCTTTAAAATATATCCTAATAAGTGTCTGAGACTATTACTAAGTGCAAGCTATGAAGATATTCATTAAATGTTTAAAAAATAATATAAAACAACATTGGCATCTAAGAATAACTTTGTTTCATATGTACGTTATTGATAAAGAACAAATAGTTGGATTTATCTCTTTACCCACCAATTAAAGACTTTTACTCATCAGTTAACTTTTATAACAACATTGAAAAAATTAAATAATCCTCACTTGTTAGCAAGATCTCTGGCTTTATTGATTTGAGCTCGAAGATTTTCTAGTTTAGTTTTGAGATTTGAACTTGCTATTTCATTTTTCTCAGTATGTTTACTTAATTTTTCAGAGAGTATCTTCATTTCAGGCAATTCACTGACAACAGTAGCAACTGCAACAAGAAGATATAAATAAATAAAACAAAAAAGCTATTTGAAAAATAGTATAATACCACACTTAAATAATGATATCTATAAATGATCTAATTTCTCTCATTGATTTCAAATACCACAAGGCCCAATTCATTTCACTTTTATGAAATCAACTGTTTTTATTAAGTTAACTTTTTTATAAAGATCTTTCTACATTTGGTTTCAGGAAGGTCTGCTAGAATACTAATTTCTAATTAAAAAATTAAATACAAACCTTATTCTGTCTCAAGTTTGCATTTATGAAAACTTTCAAATTCTAATTTTACAATTTGTTAAACATGGAATTTTTTTTTAATTTTAAGGTTTCAATCATATTTTCAATCCTTAACAGTAAGGTTGTTGTGTTGTAATATATTAAAGAAAATCCATGCAAACAGCATCATATGTAAGAATGTTTTCTAAGACCTGTAGCCACCAGTGTATTTTAAATCTCTAATTAATAACTTTTTTTTTTCTTGTTTACAGAGTATATTTTACATACAATCTAAATTTTATATTTACATAATTATAAATTATAACTATATAAATTTCAATTAAGAAAAAGCTCCGAAGAAGCCATCACATGATGTGCGAAAGCACGGCAAATATAAAAAACTTGACTCGGTCCAACCTGGAAGAAGAAACGGTAAATACATTCTTTGACTATGTTCGCATAGGCTTCTACAGCCATCAAATGTTTGTACAATTACTTCTTCTGGGTGGGGTCATGTCAACTGGGGGTTTCTTGCCGAGCTTTTGCATATCCTGTGCTAGCTTCTTCAGGGCTCAGAAAAGAATGTGGTATTATACCTGCCATTTACCGGTTCTTAGTCGCAGCCTGCCTTCCCATTGGCTAATCCTGTCTTCCGGTGGAAGGTCTACAGTGGGGCTTGGGCCTTGTGGCAGCACACTCTAGTTTGTTTTGAGATCCTCCTGTCATACAGCACAGGTTTCCAATTCTTGCTTAATCTGTATCCTTCTTCTCTGTTGAAATTATTCAAGTTATTTGATATTTCTATGGCTTCTCTTATAGTACGTCTGTAATAGTTGTTGCTCTCAATTCTACTTCACTCGCTTCAGTCTGTTGTATCAAAGAGACTTGGTCGCGACTCACTGGAATGATTTCTGAGTCATCTAAACAACATTAAAAACAATATCCAGTTCATTATGGAGCTTGAGGAGTATGGAAAACTACACTTTCTGGATGTGCTCATAGAAAAGAAAGACAATGTACTCAGCTACTCAATCTACAGAAAACCGAAGCATACCGACAGATATCTGAATGCAAACTCCCATCATCACTCATCACAGAAAGGAGTCATCAATGCACTACTTAACAGAGCCAAGATCCTCTCAGAACCTAACCAACTGCCCAAAGAAATAAGACTCCTGAAGACAACTTTTATGGAGAATGGTTACAAACCTTAACTGTTTGACAAATTCCTGAGAAGAAGAGACTGTCAGCGCTCCAGCAAAAAACCAGGGGAAGCAAGAGGACATACTACTTTGCCTTATGTAAAAGGGATATTGGAGAAGATTGCCAAAATACTGAAGAGGTATCATAATAAAACTACCGATGGCTCATACAAGAAAATAGCTGACATTTACCCCAAGCCAAAGGACATATTGGGACTTTGGACTCCAGGCCTCTACAATATACACTGCTCCTACAGACATACGGAAAAATCAGCACTGGCATAACACAATGCAGAAACAAATCAAGATATCCTATTTGAAGGCACAACAATTAACAGCAAGAGAAAACAACTATTACAGACATACCATCAAAGAAGCCATAGAAATATCCAAGAATCCGAATAATTTCAACAGAGAAGATACAGATTAAGGAAGAATTCTAAACCTGTGCTGTATGACAGGAGGATCTCGAAACAAACTAGCAATGAGCTACCACAAGGCTCAAGCACCACCGTAGACCTTCCACAGGAAGACAGGATTAGCCAATGGGAAGGTAGGCTGCAACAAAGAACCAGTAAATGACGGATATAATAACATCTAGGTCAGGGATCGCTCACATTCTTTACTCAGCCCTGAAGAAGACATCATAGGATGTGCGAAAACATGGTAAGAACTAATTGTACAAATTATTTGACATATTCTAACTCCAAATAATAGTGATTTTTTTCTGTTAAAAAAATATGTATGTGTACAGATCTTTACAAATAACACAACCGACTGTTACTTTTATTATAAAAAGTCTTGTAATGAAGTGCTCTTCCATCTGTACTCTCACTTATCTTTTCAGGTAATTTTCTACTCCAATTAGTTCCATTACAATCTTTATTGAATTCAGCCTTCAAATTTAAATTTAAAAGTGAAATCCAAATTTAATTAGAAAAACAACTAATAAATATTTAACTCCTTCTCTTAATTGTTAAATTTAACTGTGTAGCCCCCAAAATATTTCTTTTGTCAAAAAACAAATCTCTACTGAGCTTCATTTCTCTAAATAAATGTTACATAGAAAAAACAAATGTTTTTACTTGTACTTGACATATCAGGTAATACCTCACTCCTCTTGAAAGGATTATGCTTCAAAAACCAACTTAGCTTTTTATTTTGCATTTAAAACCAATAATATATAATTTAATTAAGGAAAACTGTAAGCAGTAATGTGACAGACACAAACAGATGACAGACACAAGGAGGAAGTGGAATTTTGGACTACTGCAGCTACCAAAGCCCAAGCATCCAAGTCACCAATAAATCACATTAATAGAAAAAAAAAATTCATATATGTTTAAACGTGTTTATCTTCTTTAGAAAATGTACTACTCCAGTTGTGTTTACTGGGTCATTTCTCAGAAGGCATACAGACAAACCAGTAAATGAAAATTTTAATTTTAAGGCTCTGAAACATAAAAGTAGAAATATTAACATGAAATTTTACCCTGAAATTTCTATTAATATAATTAGGAAGAAAAACTCATTAATGACTACTATCTTTGTAGAGTGAAAAATAATTTATAATTAAAAAAAAAAAGAGATATAAAAAAACTAAGATGAATCAATTAGGGCTTAATATATATTTCTACTGCACTATTTAAGCTATAATCCATACAGTTTTTAAGCTGCAGTTCTTGAAAAATACTATTTCATATTATTATAAAGTTTTTGAATAGATTTAAAGTGAGTAATTCCCAGAGTGTCATCTTTTTATAAAATTATTTTATATTCTCACTTCTTTTAGTTGCTTCAGAGATAGCTGCCTCTCCATCCCTGGTGTTGGTTCTGATTTCCTTGGCAATTACTTTTCGTTTTGGAAGTTCTTGAACTATTTGCTTTATTCTATTCTGAACCTCAACAGCAGCAAGTTTGGCCTCTTCTGCTTCAGATATGCTCTCAGTGTTTGGAACTGTGCTCATTGCATCTTCTGTTTTCTTCAATGAACTATAAAGAAATAGATACAATGATAATTAGTCATAAGATGAAACTAATAAGCCAAAAAATAATTTAATTGTGTTATGGGATCATATATTTTTTTCTATGACCTCCTTTATATTTATATATTATTAGAAACAAAAAAGACTGCATTCACGAGAGACAACATTAATATTCTCAGCCAGTTAATGGCGAACTGAGAAACTATAAGAGAAAATTTTTGAGCAAGCTATCATCTCATGGACCACTATTATTAGATTTATTATATGCTACTCACTGCATACTGCATATCTTTTTTCTAAATATCTTAGAATAATTTATTTAGTTTTTAATCAGTTTATTATATTTTACATTAAAATGAGGTAATTGTAAATAAAGTTTAAAATGATTTTAAATTAATAACATATTAATTAAATAACATAATACTAAAATTTATTGAAAATATATTTTAAAAAGTAGGAAGTATTACTATCAGAAGATATTTTTTGGATGTAATCTTTTAAAAGATAATGCAAGAAAAATCAACAATAATTAGTTTCCAAAACACATGTATGCAAAATTTATTTATGTTTTGTGTATTATTTAGGCATATTTACAAAGATAACAATCAAAACATTAATATGAATATGTGAAAATATTGTTGGCAATGCAATTAATAGTAGCCACTCAAAACAAATAGTATTATTCAAAAAAAAAGTTTTTGAACGTGGAGAATATTAGTAGAGAATTTGTTGAGGTTAGGTTAAGGTTGATCCAAAAAAGATAAAATTTAAAGAAATGTATTTTTTTGGATCAACCTAGACCGAAACCCAACAAATCCTCTACCAAATAGATTATGTTTTAGGAAAATATGGGAATTATAGTAAATCCTATACTTGTGACTCATTTTGGAAATAGCAACAGTCTAACATGTATGAGGATAAAGGATTATAGGAAGATTATAACATATGTAGCTGTATAACTATCATTGGTTATTCAATTACATTTTGAAATTTTTCAATATTTGTTAATTAAAATTTTTTAGCTTATGAATTTCTCTCTCCTAAATATTGCAATATTTTAAATGATAATTTATTTTATAAACAATTTTTATTGATAAAAATGGTTATCTAAACTTATTTTAATAGCTCAGTTATTTTATTTTTCAATCAGTTTCAAAAGTGAACAAATATTTATTTATATTATTGAAGCGAATGATTATTAAAAACTTTAAAATAGATTATTATTATAAATGATAATTCCCTATTAAGGAGAGCACTAAAACACAAATCAATTTTCTTTTATTTTAATCAGTCTTATTTTTTTTTTCT
This sequence comes from Oncopeltus fasciatus, assembly GCA_000696205.2. NCBI lineage: Eukaryota > Metazoa > Arthropoda > Insecta > Hemiptera > Lygaeidae > Oncopeltus > Oncopeltus fasciatus. The sequence goes on from KZ807117.1 coordinate 347,847, forward strand.
ATCTCATCCACCTTTACTCCCCAAAAATAGCTTCTTTCAGTGCCAGGATATAGGTTACTTACCATGCTTCCGCTCAGATTTTCTCATCATGAAACAATATAATTAAATATCTTTTTATTATGTTTTTTTTATAATTATGGCTTTGTTGGTAAATGGATTGCGTTCACAATTTTTTTTATCAATGGAGGTAATTGATTATTATATCAATATAATATTTTCATTTTTTAAGGATGACTATATAACTTCCACTTATTTACTAAATTATAAAGAAGGAAAAGTTGTCTCATTTCCTAAAAATGATAAGGCACATATGTGTAGCAGAGTTACAAAATTATGTAGGATAAGAATATAAGAGAGTCAATCATAAGTATATACTGAGTACAGAGTTGAAACATTGAAAGACAGCTTTCTGAGCTTTTATGAGCACAATAAAATTTAGTAGTACAACAAAAAGAGAATAGAATACTTCATTAGATACCATTTTAATTGGAGAATTTTTGACCCAACAGATCTACATAAATCATGGGGAAGCCATCACATGATGTGCGAAAGCTCGGCAAATAACAACAATTTGACTCGGTCCAACCCGGAAGATGAAATGGTAAATACATCTGACGACCGACGAAGCCTACGTGAACAAGAAGACTCCTACCCAGCAGGCTGAGTGATAACAGGAGGCTATGAGTGGCTCTTATCCCTCCTGGAGGGCTAACTTGGCAAGGTGGGGATGGACAGGTCTACCCCTGTGGTCCCCAATGCTCCTTAACAGTTAAAAAACTGGTTCTCTTTACACACTGTTTAAGAGGTGATCCTTGTCTGGTATTTCACTAAAACTACACACACATGTCACTAACACTTAACTGCAAATATGTGCAGAGTATGAGATCACAGTTCTTCCACAACTCGTATAATAGAGTTGGAAAGATGGAGTGCTATATAGAGGTGTTCTCTAATCAACTGCTATACTTTTACTTCTCAGTTTAATTGTAATTTATGATAATTCTATTGAGGAAGCTATAACTGACAAAGAAATGCCTTATTTTCTTGGGTTTTAAAAGCAACAGCAGCAGCAGAAGAAGAAAAAATAATACCTGAAGAAGATAACAAAGCAAATGGATATTTGATGTGGAATAGAGAAGAAAACCACTTCAATATTGGGAAATTCCACAAATGCTGATAAGATCTCAATATTGAAGATGTATCAAAATAGAAGGTCTGAGATTAATAAGTTTTATGGGTAAACAAATCACACTCATAAAATGTGTAAGCAGGTTAATTGAGTGCAGTGAACAGAAACACATTTTGCGAGACAGTCCCACACATACAACTGATGAAGTCACCGTTACCACTAACTGGCTTTCTTCATTCCATCCCTTTTGGTTTTAAAAACCCACATAATCTCAATAGGTTTTAAAGGTATGAAGGAATTTTTCTCATCCTTTCCAGTCGAATCTCATCCTTTTCTTTTTATCACTGTTTTCTTCCTCAAATCTGTAAGACTATTCTTCTCTGTCTGAGAGTACTTTCTTATCTGTATATTTCCTTTCATATGCAGGTGTCCAAGAATTATTATTCAAATAATTAAATTTATGCCTCAACAAACTTCACATCATGAGAAATAATTATCTTACCCTTCTCTGGGTCCAATATCCAAAACTATAATAAACAACTATTTGCCCATCTCGACCTCTATGTTCAAGTTTGCTTCCCTTTGGCAGTTGAAAATACCAGGTTTTAATCTAAAAACTCGTAGCTTTGACAAATCGTTTTTTCCATAAAACATTTAAACGGGTGTCCGGCCATTAAGTGCCACTGTAAAGAATCGGCTATGTTGATAGCCGTGCAAACTGCCTCTCCCTTTTTACTATCAACAAACATTATTTTAAACTTATTAAGAGTCAAATTCAACCTCTTTGCAGCTCCACACTGTTTGTATATACCTAGCTGCAAATGCCTGTACAACACCATTAAATCTGCAAAACTGCCTAAATTTGTTAAGACTGGAATTCTCCAACTCTATCAGACTGGATTCTAGATATATCGACTCCTTTATTCATTATCATTCAGTGAAGATCCATTTATTTTTCTTCAGCCTCTGACTTTTCTGTAAGTAAATAAATGGTTGTAAAATGAGAAAATCAACTAATATTGACAAGTAATACCTTGTACCATCCAGTGTTTTTTCATCCACAGGTCCCTCAACATCTGTGGCGATAAGTTTGCCTATTCTTTTACATCGTGGATATACTTTTCCCTTAAAAGGTTTTATTTCTGCTTTACCTTTTTGACACAAATCTCATAGTTTATTCGAGCATAGAAGATTTTAGTTCATGTCAATTTAAGTGCTTCAGTCATAAATGTCATAAATCATCTGATTTCTTCAACAAGAAACAATCATTTGTTTTTGTATTAAGTTTAAAGCTGGACACAAAAAAATTATTAACATTTCACGATCATTGGTTTGGGTTTCATCTTAATTTTTGTGAAATTGTTAGTATACATGACATCATAACAGACTGTTATGATGATGTTGTTATGTTCATCTTTCTAACTGATAAGAGATTATATAGAAGGTTGTCCTAAACTAGTCCATTATATTGAACTTCACACCTTTTTTTTTTTTTTTTTTTCAATTAACATTAAGGATACCTTCTTTTTTTTGCAAATCTATTTGAGCTGTTAGCAGTTTTAATGGGGCTAGTTCAATAAACTTAACTTTTGACATTCAGTGCAATACATCAAGTATTTACCGTTTCTTCTTCCGGGTTGGACCGTGTCAAATTGGTGTTATTAGCCGAGCTTTCGCACATCATGTGATGGCTTCTTCAGGGCTGAAAAGAGAATGAGAGTAGTAAAAGAGAGATTTTTAAAAATAAATCTAAAAGTAATTA
>KZ807117.1:351112-361792 GCA_000696205.2 Oncopeltus fasciatus
TATATATATATATACTTTATTAAACTAATAAAGAAAGCCAAAAAAATACCACAATTAGATGAATATGAAAATATTAAAATCAGCAACAAAAAAATAAGAAGGGCTATAAAATGACTGCCAAAAAAATTTAGACCACACAACTGATCTGTCTTGAGAGGCCTACTTCTATATTACAGATTCAAAGAATAATTACAAATGCAGTGTTCAATACAAACTATCAGATCACGAGAGCTCATTAAGGAGGGGATTTTCAAGACCTTTAAGAGTTCATGGTACAGCACACTCCACGTGCTCATAAAGAATGATGAGGTGTCCCTGTGGAAACTATCGTAATTTGAATATCCAGAGAGCCCATTACCAATATCAATATTTCCCTTGATTGTCATCACTTGCAGTCATCCAAGGTAGTACCCCTTATAACCTGCTGTTTGGACATTCATGTTTGAACTGACTTAAAGCACTTGTAAATGCTTTTCTTTAGAAACCTGATAGTTTAAAAAAAAAGAAGGTTAGGCAAATAATGTTTTTTGGCTAGCTCTTATAAAAATTGCTTATGTAGTTAGTGAAAATATTGTAGAAGACACTATCTAAAAGCTCAATGAAATCCTGATGCCCAAGTGCATTACATCTCTTGTGGTAGAATTCCACCTTGTGAAATTTCTCACAAATGCATAGAACAACCCAATGTATACAAAATACATAGAGGCACCCATTTTTGTAATTTGAATACAGGCAGGGCACATCCATTTTTGTCATTAGTTTCAATGATCCACCTTTAAATGCCTATATATGTTAAGCCATCCAGGAGTTTATGCATCGAGAATGAAGCACAAGGAAGCCATGTTTCAACTTTGAGAGTAAGCTGTTCAAAAATAATTTTTCCCAGGACACCTGCCTGCACAGTTTTGAAAATAGTTGCAAATATTACACAAGTTGAATATTTAATAAGTGCAAAGGAAAGTCAACTGATAACTCTGCCAATTAGGGGAGAAGGTCATATAACAGCTTACTTGTAATTTATGCCACAAGAGTTTAGTTACTTATTATTAATAAGAATTAATAGGTAACAACCCAATAATGAATTGATAATTAAGAGTGTAGTGGACAAGATATAAGTGCTTCATGCCTGCCCATATTCAATGGCAGTATGCCTCTCATTTATCAGCTTCCACATCCCTTCTGAGTAGAGTAGCATCACTGAGGACAAAATACATATCCCGATCATGGTTGTGAGTTATTTATTAGTTAAAATCTATTCAGGTGACCATTATTAACTCCCTCATTGTTACTCTTCCTATCCTGCACTGAAGCTTTCATGCTCCACTGAAAAGATAAGATCTATATTCATCAAGGAGGTCTAACTTCTGCTTTGCCTAAGATATCCACCAAGTAGCTTTTCAATTCAATGAAGTAGATACACTCTTCAAGATTTATTATTTATATTTTTTAAATTATAAATACTTTTTTCTAGACTATTCTTCTCTGTCTGAGAGTACTTTCTTATCTGTATATTTCCTTTCATATGCAGNACTGGTGGAGTTTTACTGAATATATTTTATTTAATATTTTTAGTCTGGAGAAATTAGCCAGGGTTTCGACCAGGATCAGAAAAATGAAATACTCCAAAATTGTTGGGTAATTATTTTATTATTGCCGATGTTTCGACTTAACTTGTAAGTCATCATCAGGTGATGTCTGGAGAGATCTCCAAGAGAGGATTATGGTCACATTCCAGAGTGCAGAACTTTAATATTTTTAGAAGAAATTATATTTATTTATCAATACATTTTACTATCAAGGACTCTTATACTTCTGAAAATTAACCAAATATTTCAGAGACTTTTTGTCTTTTAAGCCAAATATAGGCTTGACAAACTAAGTCAAACAATAGATTGTATATTTTCCTAACTATAGCTAATATAAGGTAAAGAAAAAAAAAGAGAATTAACAATTTTCAAAAAAGAAATGAAAATGGAGTTATCAACAAGGTAAAAATTTTCTCAATAAAATTATTCATTAATCTTACTAAAATAACTGTGTTAAAGTTATTTTCATATGTTTGTTTGATACTAAATAACAAAAATTCTGACTGGTACTGTCTATTTAATAAATAATTTAATAATATAAGTCAATTAAACCTTTTAAAGATTTCTAAATCGCCTTCAATATTTGTCTTCATAACTTTTAACTCTTCCAATGCTTGATCAGCTAACAAGAGTTGAGGCCCAAGTTCATTCTGTGATTGATTAAGAGCACCAATTGCTTTATTTTGAAGTGATGTGTATTTGTCTTTAGATTCAATGGCTCTATCCCCAATTCCTTGAGTCTGAAATTCAAGGGCACTGAGTTTAGTTATGAGTGTTAAAATAACAAATTCTGTAACAAATTTATACAGCTGAGAAAATATAAAATAAAAAAGAGCTAGGTTTTTTTTTTATGACTTAAGATTTGTGAAATACAAAGAATAACTAAAGATTTAAACAATTAATGAGAGGGAATAGAACAAAAAAATCTATCTGTCCCAGCCAGGACTTGAACCTGGATCTCCTGCTTGCCGGGCCGGAATGTTTCCATTACACCACCGGGACGAGCATCTAGCTCTTTAGTTATCTAAACTTATTAAATTCCCACCACACTAGCGAGAGCCTAAACCACGAGAAAGACCAATACATCGTCTTAATCTCAAAGGAGCTGACATTGTCTAGCTATTTGCCGACTCTCGTCATTTACTTTTTTAATTTTTTTTTATAAATATTTATATGGTTGTGGTCTGTTATCCCACTTAAATTTTAATCAATTAATGCTCTTTGAAATTGATATGTTATGGTTACAAACTACAGTATCAAAAAATTTCATTAGTAAAGGTTAAAAATTTTCTAAAGAAATTCTAAGAAAATTATGGAAAATATGCAAAAAAAAAAATTTGTTTTAAGATTTTATGAAAATCTCAGTAAATCTAAATGAAAAAGTCACTGATGTATCAAAAAAATGGTCAGTTAATTATTTAAACTTCAATATTTCTCCCTTAGGAATCACGAGGGAATTATTGTTAGATATCTGTGTGCTAATTGCACAGTCATTTTGTATATTTCTCTTAATTCGTCAATTTCTTCAAGTATCATAATTATCGAGATTTTATTTTTATAATATTTTGTTATATCATGAACAATATTAAACTTAGATATATCTTATCAACTAATGGTTTTATTTTTCAGTACCACCCAATTTAACAGAACGTGAAATTTATTTTGAATTTTGCAACTGACTAAATTTCCCCCATAGCAAATATATTTAGTTATTAAAATAAAATCTTTAAATAATTATAATTTAAAATGTGTTTTAAGTCAGCACAAGAGTGATATTTATTCAACTTCTCAATAATTATTATAAAAATGATATTAAGAAAAGTTCATAACATGCAGGGAGCATTCCGTTTATGATTTATGGGGCTATGAATTTAAAAGACTTTTAAACTTGTTAGAATTATTTTGCATAAGAATAAAATAATTTTATCATTAAAAAGTGCTGGATAGTAATTAAGTTGAGACAAAAGGTTAAAGTTATAAGATATAATTATTACACAATTATATTGATTTAACAGAAGTCATTGACACTAAATTAAAAAACAAAACAAAAAACCATTCATTTTATACGTTTAATTATTTTTTATCATTTATTATATAGATAAATGAGAGACGGAATACTTACTGCATCTGAAGCATTTTCTGCAGTTCTTCTAGCTTCATCCGCAGTAATCATTACATCTCTCATTGTGTTCACAATATTTTTATAAGCTTGAACAGAATTGGAGTCATGTTGATACTCTCTTTGCAGGCGTCTTAGTTCTTTACCCTGAAAAAAATGAAATTATGAATATTCTGAAATTCTGAAAATGGCTACTTACACAAAAGGTTTTGAATTTTTTTTTTTTTATTCTCCATCATCCTACATAAGAGAAGCTAAAAATTATATCAGCCAAAATAATACTTAGATGCAAATTTTATTTTCATATTACACAAAATTCATAACATATGACATTAAGGACTACTACGGTCATCAGTGCCTAAATTTTATTATTATAACTTATATATGTATAAATATAACCTCTATAATACATGTGTATTATAAATAGCATTATTGATGTAATATGTGTGGAAACGTGTTAAAAAGTGTATTAAGTGTATTAAAAGTGTGTGTGGAAATGGTGCCTAAAATTCTCACAAACAAAAAAGAAGCTCGTAAAAAAGAGTGTACTGATACTTTAGATGACATTACAAATAACCCAAACTTCTTAGAAAGAGTCATAAAATGTGATGAATCTTGGTTTTTCACTTACGATCCTGAAACAAAACGTCAATCCATGCATTGGAATGAGCACATCAAAAGCGATGATGATGGGTTTTTTTTTTACCTTCATGGGATTGTGTACCTTCACTGGATTCCTGAAGTTTAAACTATTAATCACAATTACTGTCATTAGGTGCTTGCTCATCTCTGCAAAAGGGCAAGGAAAAAATGACCCGAATAGTGGAAGAACAAGCCATGGGCTCTCCATCAAGACAACATGCCGGCTCACAATGCATTATCTGTCAAGATGTTTCTAGCCAAGTAGAAAATCCCAGTTATAGACCATCAGCCTTATTCACCTGACCTGGCACCATGTGACTTTTATTTTTATTTTCCAAGGCTTGGTAGATTTATTAGTACCCTCCAGCTCCCAAAGTGGAGTTTCCACATCAATTACCCACTATTTAGTTCTGCACTCTGAGAAGTGACCACATACCTTACTTGGAGATCTCTTTAAACATCACGATGAGTATATATAAAGTTGAGTCATTTTTTATATTTGCATAGTTAAAAAAAAAAATTGTTTCCTACCTGCAAATAAAAGAAATTCACATTTGTGTTTCTTTTAACAATATATTGACCCAAACCTAGTTAATTCTTCAATAGCATACCACCTCACTCAACAACGTCTACACCTGAACTCTTACTAAAAGAGTTTTAAAGTTTGCTGATAGCCTTCACCATTGATTTTTTTTTTTCTGTAAGCATATTGCTTATGATCTTTACATAAAATTGATTACAATCTATAAAATTATCATAAATTATTTAATTTATATAATTTTTGTGCAATTTAATTAGAATGCTTGGTTCATCTATTTACATTGAGTTTATCTAATTTAATACTGAGTGGTTATTGTTTTTACTCATTCGGTTCATTTTTTACTTCAATGGGAAATGTTGAGAACCTATTCCTTAGGCTAACTATTACTTAAACCATGGGCCTTAGAAAAAATAAAGTCATATAAAAATAATATTTCTAACCTGTTCCTCTACTCCTAAACCACTCTCTATCGCTCTTTCAACAAAGTTTCTTAAATCATCATAGTTATTCTTGATTTCATTGATTTTGATTGATGCTTGGTTATGCAAGTCTTTCCACTGAGTCTTATTGTCTAAAAGAAAAAGTATACAACAAATCTATTAAATAATGGAATAATAACACACACATCCACAATTATGATTTTTATTTGTGAAATAACAAATTATTATTATTATAAATATATGGCTTTGACAGATGATTGTAATAATAATACTTAAGATCTTGTGAATGGATTTTTATATATGAGCAATGAGCACATACTTAACAACTTAACTGAAAAGAACTGTACAGATTTAATTTTTAAGCAAAGCAAAATTTAAATAATATATAAGCACAACATAAAACAAGAAAAATAATTTTAACACTATAACTATTAGATAAAAGGGATTATTACCTGTTTTTTAAGAAATTAAATACATTTTTTTTTGGAGATTACAGCAATAAGGAATTTCTATTAAATAGGGCATTATTTTTTACATATTAATGAGTTTCATTTCATAATTCCCATGCTATTTAATCTTGCTGTTGATATCTGAAATTTGGTTATACTTAACAGTCATCCACTGCTCAAGATTGGTTACCTTGATCTTGATCTGTTTCAATAACAGAGCAAAACCACTCTTCGTATGCTGGAAAAATCAGTCACGGTTTCGGCCAGGATCAGAAAAATAAATAATAAATTGGGTAATTATTTTATTATTGCCAATGTTTGGCCTTAACTTATAAGTCATCATCAGGGTTGAAATGCAATACACACTATAACACATAGATATTATAGATTATTATTAATATTTCAGCCATGATGATGGCTTACAAGTTAAGTCAAAACATCGGAAATAATAAAACAATTATCCAACAATTTTGGAGTGTTTTATGTTTCTGATCCTGGCTGAAACCATGACTAATTTCTTCAGCATAATACTTAACGGCCAACGAACCTCCAACCATGTAAACTCTCTTCATAAGTTTAAATTTTCACTTGAAGCCACTTTTACCACTTATGGACATTTTTTACTAGAAGACACATTATCACAGGATTAATTAACTCAATTGCCCCAATTTCTGATTCAAATACCTTACCAATAGAGCTAGATCATGTGGTACTGACCAACATCATTTTCTCTTTCCTCCATTTCTTGATTTTGCTGTTGACAGTCTATATTATAATAAATATGATATTACCAACAACAAATTCATCCCATATTCAAGCTAAGAGAAAATAATTCAAGGAAATAGTTAATGGTAAAAGAAAAGAAAATTTAATATTAAATAGTTTATTAATTAATAATTATTATTACTATTATAAATTCTTTTAATGCTTTTCATAAATTCGTATTTCTTATTTTTATAATGAATATTAATTTAATTGATTAGTATGTGACACAGTAATGTTAACATGATTTTGAATGCATTAAAGCAAAGTAACATAAAAAAAAGTCTCCGTGAAGGCAGTCATAATAGCTAACATATGAAAACAAGAAACTGAAGATTTATTGTGATGACGTTCACTAGAAAACATTCGAAATTCTTTTTGGATCAAGCAATAATTTTTAATATAAATTGAGGTTATTCTCAAAGCCAATATAGCCTCTTCTTTATAATAGTTTTATTCAGTGCATTAAAATTGTTTGCCCTAAGGCATCATCATAGAAATTATGTACTCATAATATTGAGGTGGTTCCGAGCATATTTGCACAATATCCAAAATAACTTTTCAAATCATCTACAAACATGTTTTTCTCAAAAGAAGTAGACTTATTTAAGGTAATAAGGAAGATTCTTATTTATCTCCCTAATTACTGCCATTTGATTAACCTGATGGCGGACTATTACCATATGGTCAATTAAATGTCAGTTCCTATTAGCATAGCTAGAGTTTGCCCATCCTTTGATCATTTTCATTTATCCAGGTGGGTATCGATATAGTTTGCTCTCTCATTTTTTAAGTCCAGAATGAATCAGGGTCTCAGATACTTCATCCTCCAATTTTGTCTATCCGACGGCAGATCTACTTTTATCCTACTTTTTTTTTGTAAATTATACCACTAAGTTTTTTACACCATTTATACTTCAGGTATGGATTTTTCTAGTATTTTTTGGGACAAGGCCTCTGAGCAGCATCAGTCCCTATACTTAAAACCTACTTACACATATTACTTGTTTAGGTACTAAGGCAATTTATCCGATGCTTGCCCAAGATTCAACTACAAAAATTTCTCAAATTTCTTCATTGTTTCAGCTGGAGCTGCAGTGCCCCTGAGATCCTTATTCTGATTATGGCATACATTTCTGTCCACTTGAATTTATTTGTACAACCAACAGTTATTCAATAAAGAGATGGCTTTTATTGGAGATTCTCACAATCTGTATCCCTTACTCTGTCTCTTAATCTGTCCCCCACAGACCCAGCAATGTAATAGTTTATCCTTTTGTTTTATTCATAACTAACCTAATATAATAGAAATATAAAAATTCTGAACTAAAGCTACTGAACTTATTTTAATTAAATCAAAAATTTAGGTAAAACGTGTTATTGAAAAATATCCAATTTCAAATGACTCCAATAGTTTAAATTAAGGATTTTAATGAATTTAAAATAATTTAATGATCAATCAAATTAATAATTTATTTAGTAATTAAAGTATTTAAAACAAATTTATTAAATTACTGAATAATTATTACAAGGCAGTTGTAACAAAGCCTACATTTTTGCCATCAGAGTATTAATCATCCCTCCATCATTTATGCCATAAGTAGATGATTTAAAATTCACATATTTCCCATGTATCTATTTAATATTATTAAATTTTTCATAATAAATAATTAAAAATATAATTTTTAAAAAAAATAACTTAAACGTACACTTAATACTTAATTAAAAATTGACTGATTGACTATGTAACATACATACATCATAAACTATCGACTTTGTTGCAAATGTAAACAGATTTATAAATATGTTCACGTAGGCTTCTACGGTCTCTAGGACCGTGTTGAAATGTTAATTTTGGCCAAGCTTTCGCACAACATGTGATTGTTAGTGGAATCATCATACATTCAATCCTTAAGAGACCATCCACATGATGTAGAAAAGCTCGGTAAAAATGAAGTTTTTGACATGGTCAAGTCCGGAAGAAGTATTTATGATTAATTATATATTAATGTTTCTTCTCTAAAACAGGAAATCCTTTGACTTCCTAAATTAATTTATACTTATTCTTATTTTAGTAAATAAATTAGAAAGATAGAAAATCAAAAGCATGCTCTTTGGCCCGACCAATACAAACCTAGACCATAAAATTTCACAGGATTTCATTAAGATTCTTCAAAATTTCGTATATCGATATAAAATTTTCTGATTTTTAATTTAACGTCAAATGTTTTGTTGAGCTTATGTCATAACTGCATTTTTTTCTGTTTGATATTCTCCTAAGGAAGTGCTGCTTCAATCAAAACCTTGCTTCTAAACCTTTTTACCGATATTTTCTCCAATCCTAAGCACTATGCCCTAAACATACGTACACACATACCATACACCTACATACACACTTGTCCCTCTATTGTGAGTCAACCCTCTACGATCCTAAGCACTATACCCTAAAAATACGTACACCCACATTCATACACACTTGTCCCTGTATTGGGAGTCAACACTCTACGATCCTAAGCACTATACACTAAACATAAGTACACACACACACATGCACATTCATACACACTTGTCCCTGTATTGGAAGTCTACACTACAATCCTAAGCACTATACCCTAAACATACGTACAGACACACACACTTGGCCCTGTATTGTGAGTAAACACTCTACGGGTCACAGATTTCAAATTTTCGCATAGTGAGCATGTCGCTTCTAAATTAAAGCGAAACAAAAGGCTGAGTTCCTTAATGGCTGAAATCGGTGAGGGGAAGGGGAGTTAAGAGGAATTCCAAATTTAAAATTTTAATACCTTTGTTATTTTTATTCTTGAGAAAAGAACTTATAAAACTTAATTGCAGTAAAATGTAATTTTCTATCATATTATATAAAACTCTTATTAAGGAAGATATTTAATCTTTTGAATTTAGAAGTTCTTTGGGCCCCCACTTTTGAAACATATACTAAATTCTATATTTGAACTAAATTAAACTTTTCGAATTCAATTAATTTTAATATAATTTAATTAAAAAATTAAACGGATTTGTTTATGGTAATAATTTGAATGAAGGGTCTAGATAGTTTACAGGAAAATTTAATAATCGCCAATATCTTGGTTATTAAACTTATATCAACAATATTAACACAGAGTAGCTGAAAAGTTAAATTTTCTATCAAATATGCTCTACATTTTTACAAAAGGCAGACGATAAGTTCGCCCCTCCCCTTCTTCCCTCCAGACTGCTCTGATACCATCCTCTAGGACGTCCTTAGTATTTACCTCAATTGTTCTGTTGGGTTTTACGGCGATTTTAGTAATTTAATCTGATTGATATAAACCTTAATGAAATATAGGTAATTTGCTTAGTTCAAGTTACATATCCGTGTAGGACCTAAATTCGTTTATTTGTTGTATTATTAAATTGAAACATTAAGTGTGTGGATTACAATGAAGTAAAAATGACATTCAATGTCAATCACATGAGGAGAGAAGGTGACCAAAGACACCACTCTCAAATTATTTACAGATTATGTCTACAGGAGGTCACAGGGTCATCTTCGTTTGAGTCGACGGCGAGGGTTGTAGGGGTTGGAGATGAAAGACAAGGTCTGTGCTACCGGATTAGGATGGTATGGCAGTTTACTATAGAAAAAGAAGAAGCGTAAAGAAATGAGGCCTTGAAAAAAAAGGGATATTAAGATCGTGGTGAAGGGAAGAATTGGATACATAATAGGGTGCATTTGCAATCATTCTCGGGGTTTTGGATTGAAAGGACTGGATTCTTTGGTGTTGGAAGGCTTGGCGGCACCCCAGATTTCTACTCCGTAAGTCCAGATTGGTCGTAATAAGGTTTTGTAGAGCGTCAGTTTTTTTTTCTGCCGTAAGATTGGAGTTATTGTTCATGAGTCTGTATAGAAGTCCATATCGCCGATTGAGTTCTTGTCTTTTTATTTTAGTATGTTCTCTTCTATGCAAGTCGTGAGTGAAGCCTGATGGATTTAGAGAAACAATATTATATATAAAATTCAGGTTTCAGTTTATTTCTACATTCAATGGTTTCGCTGAAAATGTTACACTTCTTTAAACATTATATTGACAACATGTTTCAATAAAAACTACATCCCATATATATATATATATATATA
>KZ807117.1:366475-380949 GCA_000696205.2 Oncopeltus fasciatus
AGTATTCACTTTGTTCTTAGATGATTTTAGTTGGGGTTCGGTCAAGGTAGATCCAAAAAAAAATACAAATTTAAAAAGTGTATTTAAAAAAAAAATCATCTGTCGATGTTTCGGCTTACATTGTAAGCCGTCTTCAGGGCTGTAGAAATACAATGTCATGAGAATACAATAATAATTTACAATATAATAATATAGAATTGCCATAATGTAATGTGATATCAAAAGTATGAATGTAGAAAGCTTTTAAAGAAAATTTAAAACAAGCAGACAACAACCCATTAAAAAAATTATTGACAAAATTAAAACAGTAATTGACCACACCTACCTATCATGCAGATGAGAGCGGACATCCTGTCCCTAAGTTCACATTTGGGTGGTGCAAGGGGGGGGGTAAGAGATGGGAGGTACAAAGGGAGAGTGGCCTGTTTCAAATGAGGGCAATAAAAAAGACAAAGGAAAAATGGAAGGGTAATATTGGGAATAAGTACCTTTTGGAAATGGGAAAAATGTTTGACAGGTTTATTTAGAAGGAGGGCTAATGGTTTTTAGAATGTTGAAAATGTTTGAATAAGTTGAAGAAATTTTTTCTATGTCCGTTCTGTCGTTAACTGGATAGTGTTGTAAGTTAATGTGAACGGTTTCAGATAAAAGGCGTTTGTGTTCAGTGGAAAGCATGGTTATGTTCTCGAAGTCAAATGTGTGTTTTTCATGAAAAACATGTTTAGTGAGGGCAGTTTTTATTAGTTTCTCCTTTATGTCAATTTTTATGATCATTAATTCTGCGGGAAATGAGGTTTTTTGTTTGCCAATGTAAGAACCATGGCAATTAGATGTAGAACAAGGAATTTTGTAGATGACATTAGTTCTGTTAAGAAGAGAAATGGGGTCTTTAAGGATGGCGTAAATGGATTTTAGTTTGTTGTTAGTGGAAAAAGCAAGCTTAAGGTTAGGGAAAGTTTTTCTGAGAGATTTCTTAATATTTTCAGAAAGTTTTGGAATATAAGGAAGAGAACAGAAAATAAGGTCGTTATTTTGGGGGAGGGGGATAGTTGGAGAAGTGGAAATAAGGAATTCTTTTACAAATTTTTTAATGGTGTGAATAGGAAAACCACTGGAGGAGGAGGATGTCAGTTATATGTTTAATATTTTTGCTATGGAATATCTTGTCAGAGAGTGTGAGTGATCTGTAGATAAGGTTTTTAGCAACATTTAATTTTTGATGATGAGGGTGAGATGAGTTAAAGTGGAGGAGACGCCCTGAGTATGTGTGCTTGGTGAACCAGTCAGTGGAGATAGATCCATTGGTGTTACGGATAATAAGGGTGTCAAGGAAAGGAGTTGATAATCAGATTCAATTTCAATGGTAAATTTGGGACGAGGGTGGTATGAGCTAAATGCAGTAAGGATCTGGGGAATTTTTTCTGGATTGAGAATGAGGAAGAGGTCGTCAACATATTTTTTAAGGAAGAAAATGTTGTTGTGGGGGTGGAAGGATAGAGACCAGGATGTCGTTAAGGGTGATGTTTGAAATGTCGGGAGCAAGGTTATTTCCCATAGCCAGACCGTTAATCTGATTGTAGTAATTACCTTGGTAAAGGAGATAGCCAGACGTACAACATAGGGAAAGGACTCAAGATATGTTGACCCGGATAGTGTAGTAAGGTCTCGGATTGCATTCCAATGTTTATCAATAATTTGAAGGGCTTTGTTTATAGGTATATTAGTGAAGTGGGATTCTGCGTCTAAGGAGCAAAGAATGTATCCTTTAGGTATAATTAAAGATTCCAGCTGTGTTTTTAGGTCAAATGAGTTTTTTATGTCATATTGGTTTTGTCGGCTAAAAATTTGTAAGGATAGAAGTAGAAATTTACTGAGTTTAGATACGGGAGAGTTTATATTGGAGACAATAGGGAAGAGGGGATTATCGAGTTTGGGGATTTTGGAAAGGCCGTAACACCTAGGTGCTAGAGAATTATAAGAAAAAGGTTGTAGTATTTATATTTGTTTATGTTTGTTGCGTCAATTGTTTCCTAATCTGGTTATTGAATTTTTTAATGAGTGCTGGTGTAGGGTCTCTGTTGTTGTCGGTGGGTGTGTATTTGTTTTTGTCTGAAAGTAAATTAAGCATTTATAAGTTATTGTACTCGTTTCTGCCTATAATAACCATTTTATTTCCTTCGTCAGCTTTGGTTATTATGATATCGCTATAAAGGTTTTTGAAATTTCCAGGTCGCTTTGGATCTAGCTTGACCGAACCCCAACAAAAAAAAAACCATCTAATTATTAGTAGAGAATATTTAACCAAAATTAAAGTTACGGAAATGTACTCTACAAATTAAATGATCTTAAAGGATAAAAAAAAATTTTTTCCCTCAAGACTCACTTATTCATTCACTTTTTATTGAAAAATTAATTAAATTATTAACTAGTGATACTTTTTGTAATTGACTTAAAATATAACAATTGTACATATTAAAATTGGCTGTGAATATGAACAGGAGAGTGGGAGGGACCAATGCTGTAACTCCCAAAAAATTAACTTATTCCACGAAGAGAGGTTTATTAGGAGTTTATTTCGGTCTTGGTAGTTAAAGAATTAAAAACTATTTTCTAACCAAAAAAGTTTTAGCCAATGTTTCAGCCTGAATTTCAGGCCTTCATCAGGGCTTAATGTAAAAAAAAACAAATAACACAATTTTATATTTTCATTTATTTATTCTTTGCTAGATTATGACATATAGACATGCCTCTATATTATTTTTTGTATGTTTTTTTTTTTCATATTCAGCCTTGATGAAGGCCTGAAATTCAGGCTGAAAGATTGGCTAAAATAAAACTTTGATTACAAATTAGTTTTAATTATTCAACTACCAAGATCGATTTCCTGATAATCCTCTTCATAAAACTTGACGATCAACAAATTTACCTCCAAATTAACTTATCCCACTTGAATGATGATTTGTATATGTTATCATGGAGATGGGTTTGGATTGGAATAGATAGGAATGTTGTATTAATTGTAATAGTATTTATAGAATTAAGAAGGGATGAGATCTTTGAGGGGATTGATTAGATCGGTCACTGAGAAACTTTGCAGCAATGGTCAGGATTTAGTCCAAGGGACAATTTTATTTTAAGAAATTGTCTATCAAAATATTTTCTAGAAAAAAGTACAATTAGTTATTCATTCATTATTTGAAAATTTAATTTGTTCTATTATAGTAATTAGCTCTTGAGAATTAATTATTCTCAGGAATACTATTATTACTATTATTTCAAATGGAGTCTTAAAACCGTGATCATTTATCAATAGTCAAGTCAGTTTGTTTTCTTTCTTTTTTTCTGACAGTAAAGCAACTATTACACATTCTGTTGTTTGGTAAAATTTCAGATCTACCAGGTATGCAAGTTTAAAATGTCGTTTATTTCTTAAAATATATACACAGTAATTAAAAAAAAAGTATAATATATTTTATTCAAAGTACTGGCCCTCGCTTTCTACACATTTTGTCCATCTCTCGGGCAATATATGGATACCATTCCAAAAGAATGCTTCATCTTTATTTGAAATCCATTCATCGAGCCATTTTCGTACGTTTTCGAAATTGTTGAAGTGTTGCTCCGCCAATGAGTGTCCCATCGATGAGAAGAGGTGATAATCAGAAGGCGCCAGGTCAGGTGAATACGGCGGGTGGGGTAGGAGTTCCCAACCAAGCGAAGAAATCGTTTCCTTAGTCAATCTGGCTGAATGTGCAGGAGCGTTATCATGCTGAAGAATGACTTTGGCGTGCCTGTGAGCCCATTCTGGGCGTTTTTCGATCAATGCGTGACTCAAATTGATCATTTGTTGTCGGTAGCGCTCGGTATTGACTGTTTCGCCGGGCTTGAGAAGCTCGTAGTCGATTTGGTCGATTTTCTCGTTTTTGATCAGTAACATCAAAATCACCACGTTTGAAACGTTGAAACCAACGTTCACATGTCTTGACGGTTGGAGCAAGATCGCCATAAGTCTCAACAAAAATTCGATGACATTCAGATGCCTTTTTCTTTTGATTAAATAAGAAAATCATGACATGCCGCAAATGCTCTTTATTTGGCTTAAAATTAGACATTTTTAACACCAAAGAAAGGTATGATACGTCCACGTAAACGACTTAAAAACAACTGACTTTTGTAAACAAATGACTAACAAACAAAATAGCGTTTAGAGATAAGCAAATCCTTCAATAGGCTAAGAGCGCATTCTATTGGAATTAAAACGACATTTTAAACTTGCATACCTGGTATTTGTAATCTAAAATCTTTATTTTGAAGTGTTTTTCATTTAACCACTTATTTTCATAGCAGCTAGATATTAAAATATTTCAACTCTCACTCTTCATGTACTAATGTACAACTTCAGTTCATACTTTAGTAACTTTTAAGCTGGGATCAAATCCTAAAGATGGTATTAGTAGAAGAAAATTTAAATAAATATCATTAGGCCACACAAGATTGCTCAAAAGAAGTTGCACTTGCCTTGCAGCTACAGTATTACATTTACTCATCAGGCTGAGAATCAATCAATCAGAATTACAAAATAAAAACATCACAGTACAACAATCTTCCTGCATTTATCATTTCCACAAATTTCAACTGCCTCGTCCACCACTTCTCAAATTGAAGTCTCCAAAAGCATAAGCTCATCAGTCTCTCAATAAATACAGTTATCTTTATTTTTGCAAAAGTTTAATTAATTACCCAATACCATGAGATACAAATTTACCCATCCTTAGATAATATGTTGAAACTGCCTGAGCAAGGAGCAATGTATTAAACTTACTTAAATTGGTAATATTAACTAATACTTTATTGTATTAGTTTTAAAATAATTTGAATAACAGAATTATACAGATATTCAGAAATAATATTAATAAGGAAAATATTAAATTATAATCTATATAGTATTATTATAAACAAATTTCTGTAGGTGAAGACTATAAAATAAAATAAAAATGTAGCCATTATTTTTTTAAATAAGAAGCAACTGAGTAAAAATGTATTATTTATCCTAATTTAGTAATCAAATTATAAATTTATAAGACTTAAATAATCATTTACCTATATTTTTTAATCTGATCCTGTAGGTTCTTTGCTTTATCCCAACTCAGAATGGAATTATTTTTCAGATCATTTATTTTGGACTCAAGGTTTTCAATTCTTCTGGTAATATTAGCTATGGCAGCTGCTTTTAAATTGACAGGTTGTATAGCCTTTTTCATATCTTGAAGAAGTTTTTCAGCTCGGGCAAGCTCATTCTCTCTTATCATATCTTCAGTGTAAGTCAATTTGAGTGACTTTAGGTTTTCTAAAGTCGCTTTAGCGATTTGTAAAGAGTCTTCAAATTCTGAGCTACCATACCCATATTTAGTACCTGAAACAGAATAAAATTACTAGTAAAGAATTTTTATAAATTTTGAGTATAATAAAATTACTTTTGTTTTCTTTTATTCTTTTTTTTTTTTGTTTGTAGTTTTAAGGCGCTCACCTACTAATGTTATCAGCACCTATATTTTATTATTGTATCACATACAATTATTATTATAATCTATATATAACCCAAACACACACATACACATATGTATTACATAAATATTGGGGGAATGGGACACCTATTTAGTTACTTAATATAATTTGAAAAGTTATTTAGTAATTGCTTCACTTATATTAACTTCCTTTGACATTGATGCATGGGGTCTACTTTAGTTGGGGATCTTGGAAGATAAGAGAAGTCAAGGGCTAATGCCACCAAGCCCAGCTCCCCGACCCTCACCTAGAGACAGGCTCCGCTGTCTCTCAGGCCCCACCTGGTGAGCTCTGCCTTAGGAGGCCCATATCTAGGTGATTGGCTGTCTGGTCTAGGGTTGAGGGTGTGCTAGGTGGTACTCCGCCAACCACACCCTCCAGACCAACTTGAGGTTGCAAGGGAGCCAAGACCCACCCTAAAGCTGGCCTATGGACCCCTGTCTCAGTAGAATGACCCCAGACCCCTCTCCAATAAAATATTATCTGAATTTTAATAAATTTCTATTTAAATAACATGAAGAGGGATGCATCTCTAATAAACATTAAGACATTATATAAGAAAGTGGGGTCCTCACCAAGGGTAACAGTTATATCTAGAGGGGTATTATGTTTTTTAAGATGAGGTTTTAAGTTAGGGCATAGGGAAAAAATATGATCCACAGTAAGGTGATTCCTACAGAAGGAATATTTGAGTGCACCATCTTTGGGTATAAGGTATCCGTGCAGGGCCAATGCATATTCGGGATATTATAACCTCTTGCCTTCTTTTGATGGGTTTTGAAGAACTCCAAGGCTTGATAGATTTTTAATACCCTACAGCTTCGAAGGTGGACTTTCTTTCCACATCAATTACCAACTATTTAAAATATCGTATTTGTGGTAGAGCCAGATCCCTCGGGGTTAAGACTGGCTTCTTAGGTAGAGGGAGCATAAGAGCTCTTTTGGCAGCCTGATCAGCAAGCTCGTTTCCTCTTATCCCTAAATGACCTAGAGCCCAAATCAGGGGGACAGTTTTATTAATTTCTGTCAGCATCATAATGTAGTTTTGAATGCACCTTATGCCGGGATGATTTGAATAAATATTGTCTAGTGCTTGTAGGGTGGACAATGAGTCCATAACTATAACAATGTGGTTTACGATAACATATATAGGTGAATTGCTGATGAAATTACACATAATTCAGCTCTGTAAATATACTACAAATGATGTAGTCTGTATTTATAAGCTGAGTTTGATGTAATGACTGTGTATCCAGTGGATTTATCACTTTTGGAATCATCAGTATAAACAAGCGTGAGTGAGGGTAGGGAATTTATGATATCATGAAATTTTTCATTACATTCGGAGCTAGAAGTGACATTTTATTTTTACTGTTGAGAGTGCAAGGAAACATGTTGGTTTGGCATGTGTCCATGGAGGAATACGGGAAGAATTTTTAAATTCCTAAATATCCTACATTAGTCTAAATATCCACAAAGAAAAAGGTAAGGTTGCTGATGGACTATTCTGGAATTTTCTAATGAACTTTGGCTTAAAAATATATCTATAAACAGGATTTTCAGGAATGAAATAATTAATTTGTTGCCAGGATATGTCGTCTCAATGTTAGTAGGGCTACTCCGGCCTCTCCACAAAAGCCAAAGTACCCCCAAAAACATTTTCTGGACTAGAACGGGAGCTGCCTGTAGCGATTCTGATTCCTCTATGGAGGACCCTGACCTAGTCAAAACTGAAGTACGAGCAGAAGCATAGACAAAAGATCCCATTACCTTTTATCCTATTATTGTGGTATTTTATCCCATGTAAATTTTAAACCATTTAATGCAATGGAATAGAATAAAAATCTAACTGTCCCAGCCGGGGCTCAAACCTGGATCTCCTGCTATCCGGGCAAGATTGTTATCCATTTACGCCACCGGGACAGCCAGACAAGTTATTAAATTCCTGGATGGTTCTTGAGTATTTTATCTATGGGAGAAGTGAATACATTTGGTTTTCAGTGTAGAAAAAGCCAAACCAATGGAGTTGGAGATTTTGAAAATTATATCTATTGTGTTCTGAAGTAATGTAGTAATTTGATGAACATCTGGTCCTCGGGAAAAGATAGTCAAATCATTCACGAATTGAAAAAGTTAAACTCCTCGAGGTATTGCTTTTATAAAATCCTGAACCGATAAAAGGAATAGGGTCGTACTAAGGACACAACTTTGAGGGAGTCCATTTATTTGTTCCATCTATTTGAAGTTATGTTGCTGCCTAAATGATCCCTAAACTCTCGATTCTCCAAGAACTGGCAAACAAAGCTTGGGAGAGAACCTCTGAACTTACAAAGTACAGTCTGCTTCCAGACCAGATTGTATGAAAACTCTGCATCAAAAAAGTACTCCTATACTTTGATGTTTCTGGAGAAATCTGTATTGCAGATCGGCTTCTAACTGTACTAGATGGTCAATAGTTGATCTACTCCTTCTAAACCTGCTTTGAGTTTTAGCAATAAAATTGTTTTTCCCCCGCAGCCAGGTTAGGAGTTTATTGATCATACACTCCAGAACCTTGCATAGAACTCTTCAGAGATATAGGGTAGAAGCTTTCTGTTAGACGCTTGTCTCTTTAAGATAGGTATAAGTTCTGCCAATATCCACACAGTTGGAAACTGGTCTGAAATCCAGATATTATTATAAAACCATAGCAACCAGGATTTTGTACTAAAGGGTAATTTAGTTATATTTTGTAATGGATTCCGTCAGGGACAGGTGATAACCATTCAGGTTCCTTAAAACTGTGCTCAGCTCCCAGGTTGTAGTCTTGGTCATTGTTACTCTGAAAGCCAATGTAATTTTTATCTGAGTTTTCTTTTAATTTGATAAATTCTTCATAATAGTCATTGTTTTAAATGTTTTTGTTCCGCAAACTCTTCTTATACCTGAGTCAGGTCATCAGTAAGTGTTCCAATACACTTTCTAGTGTGCACAGTATGTAGGTGTGTTTTCCCTCAATGCTTTTTATTGCGTTCCAAACAGTTTTGGAGGGAGTCTTTTTTTTAGGGTTTCTGTGAATTTCATCCAGGAGTCAGCTTTACTTTTATTGTATACTCTGTGACACTGAGCATGTTGGCACTTAAATTCAATCGTTTTCTTGGCTTATGTTTCTTTGAAACTGACTTAATACTATCCGTCTGTTTCGCCTAGCTTGTTTGCATTCTTTATCAAACCAGGGGACTGGTGGTCGTCTTGGGTTTTCAGAGGTTTTTGGAATTGTTTTGATTGTTGCATATATTACTGTACTTTTAATTAGACTGTTAGCTGTGTTTACACCTAATAATTCGAGTTGCTTAATGGGGGGTATTGCTAATTCCTTGTATTTGTCCCAGTCTGCTTAGTCGATAATCCAATTTTTCTTTCTATTGTTTTGATATTTTTTATATGATATGCTTATTTTCATTGAAAAGTGGTCAGTGCCATGGAGGTGTAAAAGTGGAACCCAAGTCATTAAATTAAATAGGGATGAAGAAGTGGCGGCTACATCGATGGTTGAGAAAGCACCGTTGCTGGGACATAAGCATGTTTATTTGCCAGTGTTCAGATATGTGAAGTTGCTTTCATCTAGAAACTCTTTTATTGTTCGTCTTACAGTATTGGTAGATGTAGATCCCCACATGTAATTTTTTCTTTTTGTGAGTGCACTGCACTCTCTATCCCATCGGTTCTTGATTGCTACATATAGCAGTTGCAAGTGTTTCATTTTCTATATATACTTTATATGTATATATATATACATATACATACCTTACAGAATGCTTCCATAAAATTATATTTTTGCCCTTGGGTGCTTTGGTAACAAAAGTTTATCGATAGATAGCAGTACACTGGCATTAGAATACTTGCATTATTCTAAAATAGTTGTAATACCCTCTTTCAATGTGAAAAAGAACTATCAACTTAGTTCTCATTTGATAGTACCCATCTGGGCCCTTAGATCACTCTAGAATATCTAGATAAACAATAATTAGAAATAACATCATAATAACCTTCTTAAGCAATATGCAGGGCATATCTTATACAAAGAGTAACCAATATGACAAACAAGTCAGAAACTAATGAAATATTACACCCTTTTTTTACTAACGAACATTAGTTATGTTTGACCATAATGGATGTTTCTAATACTCCGAAAATTTCAAAATGTTGGTTGTTTGTGACATTGCAACATAATTTATATATATTATTGACAATACATTAATATATAATCTACTTATATTATTGGTGTAATATACTTGTTTCAGTCATGTATTTAATGCAGCTGTTAAAAAATCTTTTCAGTAATAAAATGTTGATAGTCAAGTAGTTTATTATTATTATTATTTATTAATACACAACAATTGATTTTCTAATAAGGTTAACTTACAAACTCACAAGCAAGATTCATAAAAAAAATCTAGCTCGTCCCGGGGGTGTAATGAAAGCATACCGGCCCGGAAAGCAGAGATCCAGGTTCGAGTCCTAGCTGGGACAGATGGATTTTTTATTCTATTCACTCCCATTAATTGTTTAAAATTTATGTGGAACAATATACTTTGATTTTTCCCACAATAAAGCCTTAAAATTACAATAATTTTATAAGACACTATCATGTTTCTTCTTTGAAACAAATAAGTTATCTGAGGCTTTTATTTGAAGTCAGATGGGATTTAACAAGCTTAGAGAATGCTCTCAAAAGATAATTAAGAATTGGGAAACATTAAATAAGATTAAAACATATACAGTCCTTTGAAATATGTAATTTTTTTTAAATGGCTAATAATGTTATGTCATTTACTAATGTATTATATTAGTATTTGATTAAGGCTTTTTATTTTTACTTTGCTAAAATGTTATAAGACATTATTGTTTCTTTTCTTTGATATAACTAATGTCTATGTTGTATGTCAGGAATCCTTCCATATTTTGTTTTAATTGAAAGAAGACACACAGCACCATTTCTTTGTAGGAAGAATTNATAATAATTTTCTGTACATACCTCCATTTTTCAAACTTTCAGCAATGCCAATTACTTCTTGTACTGATTCCTTAGCTTTCTGTAAAGCTATATGGACTATGTCATTTACATCCTTGGCTTCTGCTATCAAGTTTGCATCCATTGAATTATTTGTCTTTTCATCAATATAGTCAACCTTAACCATTAAAAAAATTTATTAATACAATCTATTACAAACAATTTGTAAAGGACTTAGCACTAAACTAACTTAAAGTTGTGCTTATAAACAGAAATGAAATGATCAATTAGTTTATTATTCAAAATAAAATAAAATATTCAAAATATGATGATAATTGTGGTAAAGTAATCCCACATTCTATTATTAATTTGAACCGTATTTCCCCAAATGTCACATTTAGACTAAATCCCGATACCTCTTCAATCAGAAATTCCTCTTTAATTTAAATTGAAGCAGATCTTCTGTTAAATGGAAAAATTATATAAGAATTTGAGAGTCACAAAATACAATAAAATATTCGATATTCTTAACCCAAGGGCCTATNATTAGTTTTCATAAGTAGAATATCACATATTTCAGAGTAAAGATCATTAATAAATTAAAATTTATTCAATATTAATATTCTTAAGTAGATTATTTTGTTGCTGTCAAGCATGAAAAATGTTTTTGCTATTTATATAACTTTATAAGCCATAAAACTAATATTGTGCTTTGCAAAAATGTTCTTTAGGTAAGATAAAGTGTAACTTAGCATAGTAAAGGCCTCATAAGAAAACTATTGGGACAACAAAGAGAACTTTTCATTTATTTCTTTATAAAGGTTACAATTAAGAACCATTAGAGTACATACAAGGATAAAACAAACAAAAGTAAAGTACTCCTACTTAATTAAGCACGTATGTACATTTATTTACATTAGTAAATAAATGTTAAAATTATCTCAGATTCTCAATGAGTCACTTTACAATAATGGGTTACACTTCAAGAAATTAAATTGATTGAAATTATATAAGAATCTCTGAAATGTACTATCCAAAAGGGATGGAATGACAAGTTTGAGGATTGATATTCTTATCTTATTTTGGAGGCATGAAAGTGTTAAATGATTGAGAAGACACGTGAAATGTCAATTAAAACAAAAAAAAAATTATTTGATGATAAGAAATTAAATAAGTATACATTTAGAATCTAAATGGATGCCTTTATTCAACAATTTTAATTGTTTGAAGTTTTTAGCATATCCATTGACCATGGATTAACTGAACATAAGAATTTTATGTTAAGAATTTTATTAAATGTAAATTTAATAATAGTGCAGTATTAAACATAGAAAAAATGCAAGTTATTCATAATATATAACAGTAAATCAAAATATGCAATTATAATTTAGTATATCTCACTTTAAATATAATCAATAATTAAAATCAATTATCTATGAATATTTAAAGAAAGTAATTAATAAATTTGTATTAAAATGAAACAATAGAATGCTACAGAATATGGTGTGCCAGAACCTTGTAGAATCACAAAACTGCATACTAGAAAGAGTGAATAATCAGTCATTCTCAGTCATACGCTCTTTTTTTGTTTCATACTTTCAACAAATTCAGACCAAATCATAGTCTCATTATTCTTTTCTTTTATTGTGTTCAATATAAATTAGTGATCAGTTAAAATGAAAAGATTTTCTTCAGCAATCGTCGGATACATACTTTATAACTTACATTGGTACAACAAACTGAAACATATTCTATCCTAAGCAGGTGTCAAAACTTAGCATTTCTTTCTTTTTTAACACTATACTCTGCCCAGTGTTAATTTTCCAAAAACCTAATAATTTATTTTAGACAAGTTTTTAAAATGACTGATAAACCAGGGTGTTGACATGGAAACTGATATCTATTATTTGATATCAATTTGACAAAGCCCAGCTTTAAGATTGTTTTGATCATTCAAATTTATTTTTATCGCCAGTGATCTGCACTTTCCCTTCTCATTATTTTACTTATGCAGAGGGGACTAATCCTCTTTAGAAATTTAAGAACCAGAAATCGATGTAAATAAAAAAAGCATTGCAGGATTTAATCATTTTATTGAGATGTAATCAACCAAAAGTATGTTTTAGGTTGTAGGCATAGCCTAAAAACCAGGATTTCCAAATTTTTGATGGATAAATTTATAATAGTTAATATTTACCATATAACTTCATTATATAAATTTTCAAGCTTTAAAAAGCTTAAATTTAGTTTTAAACACACACATATGTATGTATATATACATACACTTCCTTCCTTATGAACCAGGTAAATCTACTAGGTGGAATCCCTTATTCAAAACTAATAAAATCATATAATTTTCAAATGGTTATTAAAATAAAATAGTTTTTTTTAAATTTCAGGTTTAATAATAATAAAAAATATGTCAAAATTTAAAAACATAACTTGTGCCTCTTTGCACTAGAATCAATAATTTTATAGCTGCCTATGTACATATGTGATAAATGGAAAGAATTTGAAACAGCTGTTAAAACAAGCCAAGTCTGCAATGAGATACAGCATGGAAGATATATCAAGTAAACTGAAGAGGTTATAAGTACCTTAGAGCCCTCACTATACTCGGGAAGGGTATTTATAAGGAGACTTAAACATAATCTTTGTGAAAATAATTTAAGGATAAACTAAATGAATTTAAGCAAAAGCTATATTTTCATGACCTAAGTTTTAAAAAAAGAATTAGTTACTCTATGCAATATTTCAATGGCAAGAGAGTCTCTCTTTTTTATTATT
Source organism: Oncopeltus fasciatus (assembly GCA_000696205.2). Classification (NCBI taxonomy): domain Eukaryota; kingdom Metazoa; phylum Arthropoda; class Insecta; order Hemiptera; family Lygaeidae; genus Oncopeltus; species Oncopeltus fasciatus. Next base: position 379,821 of record KZ807117.1, read on the forward strand.
TTATTATACATCTGTTCATTATTAATCATTGTTAGAATATAAAATTTATTGGAAACAGTTGGTACTTGCCTTCCTTATCAATTTATCAACCTGATCTTCAATATTAATGAGACTTTCTTTTATTGGGACAAAATTATCTTCTATATTGTCTAGCTCAGAAACATTGGGGTGCAGATTATTGATAGTTTGGTTTATAAAAATGACTCTCTGTCTTGTAAAGAAGCTCTCATTAAAGCTCTGAAAAAAAAAATAATAAAAAAATACAATACTGGAAAATATCATAACAAGCAGTTCACTGAAAATTAGCATTTTATTAAATCACCCTTTGTCAAGGACAATATTTATTTATTAGTATAAGTGGTTACCTACCTTTATTTATTATTAAATTATTATCAGCCTACAGTATCTTTATTTTTTGTGAAATAAATGTAAATAACTTTCTCAGCTTCATAGATTTTTTTATTCTATTCCCTCTCATTAATTGTTTAAGGCAAACAAGTATGTTTATCTTTGGCACAGATCTCAAATATATTATCACTTATAAAGACATTGAATACCATTTGCCATATTCTTCAATAAATACATGTTCTTTCTGTAGTGCCCAAAATGGAAATAACACAGATTATCTTTGGATATTACTGCAAATACATGCTAATTGTTGTGTTCAACTTACATTGAAGCTTTTGCAATTAACCTTCCCTCTGGACTCAAAATTCTATTACTATTGCCATAGAACATAACTTGGTTTCCTTTTTCTACAATTTTACTAACAGAGAATATATTTATTGCTGCATCTCGAGCATAATGTAAATCATTGACTCCTACGAAATTCACCTCATACTGTAATTTAGATTTATGAACACATTACCTACAGATTATTTTGTCAACTGCAATATATATTTTAATTTCCTTGTTATGAGATTTTATAATGGCTACTTCCTTACACAAATGAATGGTGTCAAAGGAATCTCAGGTACATCTCTGAATTCTAGGTATTTATGTTTTGTGTATGCCATTAATGCATTGAGTTTCTATTCACTGCTAATTTTTGACAGATAATTTTTCACAAAATACCCTAGTTGATTTAAGTTATTTTATTTATAAATAATTTTTCCAAGAACTGGCAAAC
>KZ807117.1:381187-392373 GCA_000696205.2 Oncopeltus fasciatus
AAATTCGGAATGAACTTAAAGTGTTTTTTTTTTCTTGCAACAATGTAATGTTCATGTTGAAAAGGAGTTGTTTTTTTTACCGTAGATATTATTCTTAGATGATAAGTGTAATGTTTATGTTTTGACACATATGATAATCCCAAAACTTTAAAGGCCCAAAATCATGGGTTTCTATTCCTCGAGAAGGCCCGCCAATAACAACGTCCATATCCACTCATCTCATATTTGAAACTGAATTTTCAAGTCACTGGACTGTAGAAATTATTTGGTTGACATAATCTTCCATAGAACTTGAATTATCAAGTCTTCTTCAGATCAATTGTCAAAGTAAAGATACTCATTGAGTCAATCCAGAGTCAAAGTGTTCGGATAGTATCCCAAGATTCTTTAGTGCTTTTACACTTTGCAATATGATGAATTAGATCAGCTTCAATGAGTGGTGAGATTTCAGATGCTTTATGGAACTTATCCTTATTTCCTTCAATAGCCTTAACTGTTACATCAACCACTTTCCATTTATCTATCTGTAGTAGTGCTTTCAATTGAAATTTATAGGACTGATAATTATTTCATCCCTTTAGTTTTCAACAAAAAACATTTCAGTTGGTCTACCACCTTTGACAAGGCGAAGCTTTGCCTAAAATTTATGCTTTTCTTTGCTTAAAATGAACTAACCATTAATTAAATCCAAATAAGACCATTTTGGCCCATAAACAATGTTAGTGTAATGCATAAGGACCCAAGAACTTAAAAAGACTTTATTTAGGTAATAGAACATGAGAACCACACATACGATATGTTAGGAGCACACAACACGACTGAGAAGCTAGGCAGACAACACTTGCCATGCATCATTATGACAATACTTTATCCCATACAGGGCCTCAGGACTCTGTGAGATCTTGCATATTGACTAGTGTGGTTCCTTTTGAAGACCAAGTTATGACAATTCAAGACATTTACTTTATTTCCTCACTACTGACAGGAAGATATCACACCTACTACTGAACACTAAGGATGATTAAAGACTACAGAATCCTTGAATTTACAGCTTGTCCATAGAGTGTACAATACATTGGAGAAAGACTCATCTCAGCTCGACTTACAGAACACTGCAAGAACTCAGCATTAGTGTTAAAAAATAGAAAACAGTGAAGTCAGAGCAGACAAGTAATAGCAAAACTTTTAAACAATTAATGAGAGGGAATAGAATAAAAAATCTATCTGTCCCAGCCTGGTGTAATGGAAACATACCGGCCCGGAAAGCAGGATTTCCAGGTTCGAGTCGTGGCTGGGACAAATAGATTTTTTATTCTATTCCCTCTCATTAATTGTTTAAAATTTACATGGGATAATAAACCACAACTAAATTAATATTTGTAATAGCAGAATATTTCTACTATACAAACCCCAGCATTCCATTTGAAAATACTAAAGTGTTAGCCAAGATTGGCACCTACCAACTTAGGACCATAAGAGAAGCAATAGAAATGTGGAATATCTGAACAATTTAAAAAAAAAAGAGGACAGATACAGATTAAGTAAAAACTGACACCCTGCTTTGACAAAGCAACAGATACGGTCATCTCAGACAAGACTCACCTAGGTCCCCGCCAAGGGCTTTTGGACCATGACATGACAGACTCCGGTCACATTACCGGAACCCACAAAAATAAATACTCTGTCTCTTCTCTCCTTCCTTCACTTCTATAGTAACCCTGCAGAGGATCTCAGCAAGATGAGCAACAGCAATACTACAGCAGATGGTAACCATGAATAAAATGGCTCATTTCAATCCGAAAGAAGAAATTGTAAATAAGAAAGTATGCTTGATAATAAAAAAGATACTAAAATGTAATCAGAGTTCTTTTAACAAGTGCCTCAATTGGTAGGAACATACCTTAGACACATAAATATTTAATATAATTTTGTATGAGATTTCTCAAATAAAAATAACCTGAAAGAATAATTTGCAGACATACTAACCAAAGTGTTAAATATAAAATATACTGTTTAGCCATAGGGAGGTATGTTACTTTTAATTGATGTATATTTGTTTATTTTGAAGCTCACACAATGATACTATTTTAGATAGAAGATAATTGTTAGGGATTGAAAATTTAAAATAATGTACGAGGTACATCCAGAAAGTAAGTTCCGTTTCAGTTTATCTAAGCCGCAGTGCTGCGATCCCAGTTCTGCACAAGCCCAGTAGATGCTCTGTATCAAGGAGAAGAAATATGCGCTATTTTGAGATCACTGTCAGCCACGTACGCTTTGTTGTGCTTGTTTACAATGTCAGTGTTAATGCCGCTTGTGAAATTAGATCTGTGATTAATTTTCTGAATTCTAAGAAAGTGGAAAGCTGTCAAAAGGTGTTGTTTTCTTCACGACCACACAAATTGATGAAAAACCTCCTACAGGTATTTGGCAGGGACGTGTTTAACCATCCTCCATACAGCACTGACCTCGCTCCTAGCAACTTTCATCTGTTCTTACATCTCAAATTTTTCCTTGGCGGCCAACACTTCAACAATGATGAAGAGCTGAAAGAAAATGTTTCCATTTGTTTGAAGACACAGACAGCAAAATTCTATGAAGAAGGAATAAAAAACTTGTGCCACGCTATGACAAATGTCTGTAAAATTTTGGCAGTTATGAGGAAAAGTTGTTTAAGAGTTGTAGATTTTGTGCAATGAATAATTTTTCTGTATCTGTACACAAATTAATTTTATTACCAAATGGAACTTACTTTCTGGACACATTTTTTATAATGTTTTTTTTTTCAAAAGTATGGGTAATACTAAAATGTAGTAGGTTTTTGCCATGTGCTCTATGCTTTGAGCTATTTTCCATTACCTTGTCTTATATGAATATACCCTTGTCATTGGCTTATTTTCATTCTATCTTCTCTCTATCCATTAGAAGCTCTCAAAATTGTTGGTCATAATAAAAATGCTAAATTCAAATTGATAGCTTATTTATTACCTAGCTAATTCAACAACAATATAGTTATTTACCGTTTCTTCTTCCGGGTTGGACCATGTCAAATTGTTGTTATTTGCCGAGCTTTCGCACATCATGTGATGGCTTCTTCAGGGCTGAAAAGAGAATGAGAGTTGTAAAAGAGAGATTTTTAAAATCATTTTAAAAATCTCTCTTTTACAACTCTCATTCTCTTTTCAGCCCTGAAGAAGCCATCACATGATGTGCGAAAGCTCGGCAAATAACAACAATTTGACACAGTCCAACCCGGAAGAAGAAACGGTAAATACATCTGATGACCATCGAAGCCTACGGGAACAAATTTAGTTATTACTCAGCCAAACACTATTGGATACAGTTATTTAAATTTGATTATAGTTTTTTACTATTTCACTGAATTAGTCATCTTACCTTGAAATCAGATGCAAATGGTACAAACTTGTTATGAATTTGATCCATTGTATCTAAAAGATCATCAATACATTTATCACAGGCAAAGCAACCTTCGCTTGGATCAAGTACCCATCGGTGAGGGCAATGGTCACACTTCTCTCCTATTACACCAGGCAGACATTTACATTCACCTGTGACTGGGTTGCAGCCCACTCCAATTGAATATCCAGTGTTGCAAGAACATTCTAGAAACATGAAATTATAAAAATTAATGTTCTGCGATATTCTCAGCATTAAGCAATAATCATTTATACACACTAGGTTGGTGTAAAAAAAAGTTGATAATACTAGGCTTAAACAACATCTTTTTTAATCTTATACTCATTATATATAATTTTAATTCTAATTTTCAGTAAATAATTAATGTCTTCAAATTAAAAATTACCATTAAGAATTAACAAGATGATAGAAAGAAATTAAAACAATTAGTGTAATTGTTCTTTCCCCAAATGTCACATTTAGACTAAATCCCGATACCTCTTCAATCAGAAATTCCTCTTTAATTTAAATTGAAGCAGATCTTCTGTTAAATGGAAAAATTATATAAGAATTTGAGAGTCACAAAATACAATAAAATATTCGATATTCTTAACCCAAGGGCCTATTTAAATTTTAAAATTGTAAATTTAAAAAAATTCGATCGTTTATTTAATTTACTAATATTAAAGCCTGAAGATGGCACTTAATTGAAAAAAACTGAGAGGAGGGACTAAAATAAAGATTACTTATATTCACCTAGCAATAATAGTGTGATATCAAAAATGTTAAAAAATCAAGTTTGCTGGATATATACCTAAGTGTATCTTTTAAAGAAAGATGATTACACAGATCTTGGGCATTACAAATATTGAATATATTGCTAAAAAAAGGTTCCTCTTTTTTTTTTCTAAATAAAAATAATTGATGGAGAAAACTTGACCACATAAACACCATCTGTATTACTTTAAATATAAAGAACATCAAAGAAAAGAATTATTAATTATTAAATTATTAACCAAACACTTAAGAGCTAGAAAATCTAAACCTTTTTAAGTTCAAATGGAGAGTTATGGAACTTAGAGGTTATTAATAGATGTTTTTTGTTGGAGTTCGGTCAAGGTTGATCCAAAAAACACTATTTAAAAATGTATATTTATTATTATATGCTGATGTTTCGGCTTACACTGTAAGCCATCTTCAGGGCTGTTCAAATACAAGACAATATTACAATAGTAAGTTTGACAATATTAAGTTTAGACTAAATTAATAGTTGATTTAGAATCCATTTGTTGAGTCTCTCGTCACATTGTTAGTGAAAATGACAGAGAATTTTCACGTTTTAGAGTTAGTAACATCATCAATATTAACCTACACTCCTCTAAACCTTATGACTCCCTCCTCTCCTCTGAATTTTCCTCAGACCTCAAGACTGCCCGAAAATTTCTATTAAAAAAAAACAATAATAATATCATAATAACCAGACCCAACAAAGGCAATAAAATGGTTATTATGGACAGAAATGACTACAACAGAGACACCGCACCAGCAGTTGTCACAACTACATACTAAATTTAACAACTACATTAAAAAACTATGTGACACAACACACATTGAGAATTTCACATATTACAATCTCATTTCATGCAAACCCCACCTACATAAATGTTATGGGTTTGTAAAAATCTACAAACCACAGAACCCCCTACACCCCATTGCCTCTAATATTAACTCTTCTTCATCTAGTCTGAGCAAATTTCTTCTTCCATCCCAACAAATTCTTAGTCAACAAAACCTGTAAAACATAAAAATATTCCTTTGACCTCAAAACACAATTTGAATCCCCACTTATCCCTAAAGGTTACATTCTTTGCTCCCTAGATGCCGAATCTCTCTGCACCAACATACCAATTGATGAAGCCCTCAAAATTGAGGATAAACACTGGACTACAATTCACGATTACACTACGCTATTCCGGTCCACTTGAATCGAGCCCCTTTTCCTATGTTCTACGTCTGGCTATCTCCTTTACCAAGGTAATTACTATAACCAGATTAACAGTCTGGCCATGCGAAATAACTATCCTCCCAATATTTCATATTTTCAATATTACCCTTAGTGACCTCTCAGACTTGATCCTTTCATCCTTTAAAAACAACATTTTTTTCCTTAAAAAAATATGTTGATGACTGTTCTTCATTCTTAATCCAGACAAAATCCCCCGAATCCTTATGGCATTGAATTCTTATCACCCTCCTCTAAAATTCATCATAGAAATTGAGTCTTATTAACTAAAACTCTATTCAGAAAATAAAAAAGAAACTATAAAAATCTATTCATACACACCTCAAATACCCCATGCCCCTTCCTAACATAACCAATGTTGTCAATAAAATTTCTTGTTCCACTCCTAATTGCCATGGTTCATACATTGAGCAAATGAAAAACCCTATTTCCCATAGAATCAACAATCACAAAAATGACATAAAAAAAAACAAATAAAAACTGCCATCACAAAACAGGTCATTCATGAAGAACACACATTGACTTTGACATTACCATTCATTTCACTAAACCCACCCTAAGAACATAAACCTCTATTATCTGATAATTCATCAATAATAATCATTAACTAACAACACAATCCAGTTAACGACAGAATTGACACAGAACAAATTTCTTCAATTTATTTAAACATTTTCAACATTCTGAAAAAACCATTACTCCTAAATAAACCTGTCTAACTTGTCTCCTAGTTCCTTAGGCAACTTATCTCTAATAATTGCTACATTTTTTTCCTGGTAATATTCACCTACATCGTCTATCTAAAAAATGTCTCCTAATTTCCAAACCCAACCTCTCAGTCATGAACATTTGATCCAGGTGGCACGATGCCCCCTTTTGCCTTCATGATAGGTAGATGTAGTGAAGTTTTGCTACATTTTTGTAATTGTTTTTCCACAGCATTTGATACGACTTTACTTTTAGTTGAGCAAGTAGGTAGCACAAATTTATTTCAAAACTTACGAGTACATCCTTCAGAAGTATAGTTCCAATAGCCATGTTCGCATCGGTCACAGGTTCGCCCAGTCACTCCTGGATTGCATTTGCAATTTCCAGTCTCTAAATCACACTGACTACTTTCTGAAGCCTCCTTACAGTCACAAGCACTGCACCCCTGGAAGGAAAGAAACATATATAAATATGCTTGACAACAATAGCCTGAGATTATTTGACATTCTAAGAAAGCTTGTTTGTCAAAGCCCAGGAACTTATTGAATTTAGGTCTTCTTGAATTTTTTGAATCGTGCTGAGAAAGAAATGAGGTAGGATGCTATGAAAAAGATAAAAGGTTATTTTATGAATCAATAATATATAGGTTCAGCCAAGTGTCAATAGTTTGTGTGTGATCGGTGGGTTTAAAGGGATCAAAAGAAGGTTAAGGGAGTTAAAAAGGTTCTCAACATACAACTTGTCGGAAGAAAGGGAAAAAAGATTAATCTCAGATTTTGTCTATCACGTAAACCTTTCAAACTACAGGATATCCTCAGAAATCATAAAAATCATGCATTTAAAAGAACATAAAGTAAAAACGTACCAAATATACAGTTTACAAAACATTTAATGTAAGTTAAATCGAGTTCATACATATAAAATTGTTTAATTAATGAAAAGTACTTAAAAATTAAGATACAAATTTGCGTTTGTAGTTTTTTCTGGAGTGTTTAGTTTAAGTACGTTCGCGCTTGATGCTCTAACAATAGTCAGCCATCATATGTAGGTCCCACCTACCTTGATACCTTGCTTCCATGACCCTCAAAGGAGTCACTTTCATCTGCACCATATCTGTATTCCCCTTCTTCCAAAGAGGGAAATTCATTGAAAACTGGCACGGAGACTTCGGCTGAATGCGGTACTGGGTGTATAGCTGGCGGTAAACTAGGATACTCTATTTTACAATTGTTTTTCTTGTTATATCCGATTTTTTCACTATGCAAAAGTAACAATCACCTGAATGATCTTTAGGCTCGTGCCAAATCATAGGTTACCGAATGGAAGCTTAGCAGGTGTTCCCTTGGTCCATATCCGTAAACCCTCAACTCACTGTTTACACACTTTATGAGGTGCCAATGCTTTATCTTGATCACCAAATTTCACTTTAAAATGGGCAAAATACGCTTGTCTGACAAATGTACTGATGTTTGTCCTTTGACTGGGAATGGTAGAACTGCCACCTATATAACAAAACGAATCGGGGCTGTTTTCACACTTTCCACAAGTAGGAGCAGAGGTAGCCATAAGAAAATGTTTCAGCTCTAACACACTATGTAGTTCTGTACACTTCCGTATCAAAATACTAAATAATGCTTAATTTGATACCAATTTAGTTTCAAATTGTTCCCCAGAGTAAATCTTGACAATAAAATATATATGAATGATGTATCTGTCAAAAAGGTACCTTAGGTATGATGGGAGGTTTCCATTTAAGAAATCAAACTGAGTTGCCATGAGGTAACTTTTGAAAATATTTACAGTTCATCACTCATCCTACTTATGAAAAGCTAAATAAAAAGGAGGGTGTTCCTAAGTGTGTGAGTCTGAATGCCCTAGAGTGTGAGTAATTTTTAAAATAAAGTAATTAAACTTGGAATTTACGCTTTGTTTTTATAAACTGTAGAATGAGTTTATTAATGGCTGAAGTTAGCTGAGGTGGAGAGGGATTTAGAGGAAGAAAACAATTTAAATCCAAATATCCTTGGCATTGTTACAAAAAAAAAAAAAAAAAAAAAAAATGTTTAAAATGCAAACTGATTAAATTGAAATTTTCTAACATTTATATTCTACATTTTATGAGAAACACATTTTAAGGAAATTATTTCAGCATGTTATTTTAAGAGTTTGGTGGTCCACATGAAGTTTAAAAATAGAAAACAAATTTTTATTTTCTATCAAATAATTTAATAGATTCATTTTGGCAATAAATTTATTATTTATTTTGTTTTAATTCATGTTAATAATGAGATAATTAAGGTGTAAAATATAGTTGTTTTTTTTTTAAATATTTAAGTTCTGTATCATTTCTACAAAAAGAACTTGTAAGGTTGAATTGAAGAATGTAACGAGGAAGCTTAATTATATATTCAACCACTTTTCCTTCCCTAACAATTCAGTGCCAACCATAGTTATACCAACATTTACTTTCATTGCTCCCTTCAGTCAAAATATTTATGTCCATTTGTAACAAAATATAGAAAATCTGCTTAGTTTACGCAGTTTCTGTGCGATTCATGCCTTTCTGAGGGGCTGTATTGAATAACTTAGGTTTAAAGGGAAGAAATGGGTTTTTGTGCCACAAACTACTAAAATGCTCTGCACTGGGAACAGAGATATATTTGACCAAATATTTGATAAGAAGATACATATGAAAATAGGTTTTAAAGGTGGTTATGACTACTTGGTTTACACAATAGTCACTGTGGGTTTTAAAAACATTGTAAGGGGAATCGAATAATTTTGAATATTGTCATGGGTATTTAGTACTTAATGAATGCATTTCAGTTGTATACTCTTTCATAAACTCAAATAATTTAGCTATGAGATTTTGTGAATTCATCTTCTAAAAAATGAAAATATATAATATAATATATCGCATCCTTTTTAACCATCAACATGGAAGTGTGAAATATATTTTTTTTTTAAATATTAAATATTCACTCCTCAGTGAAGTAGAGGTATTTTGTTATTTATTTATTAATTATCTTTAATCGATATTTCAACTTTATTTTATTATTTATTATTTTCTAGGAAATTTTTTTCTTCTTCTTTTTTTTTTGTAAATGTGCAGTTTCTCCTTGAGAACTATATTGTGAGACAATATTGTTTTAATTATTGTTATTTTAATTGAAGTAACTTTTAAAATTATTTTTGTATTAATAATTTATATTTTAATGTAATGTGTTCAATGTTGTGTGAGTAAAATATTTTACTTTTTTAGAATTTAAAAATTTTGTAAGTAAAAATTTTTGGGGATTTAGTAAACTTTGTAAAATAAGTTAATTTTAATAATTAAATTAATAAGATATTTTTAAAGCAAATACTACTAAATATTTTTAATTATTAAGGGTATTAGAATGACTTTCAACCTTTAAGACTCCTTATGTCAAAAAATTAAAAAAGAACTGAGGTAGATTAATCCAATGAAAATAATTTGTCCAACATTAGATCTGAAGTGATTCAAGAGGTCTGAGAGGGTGATAACTCATTTTTCCATAGATGACCAAATAACTCCATCAAAATGTGATCAAGTAAGCTTTGAGAGATTTTCATGTTGGTGGCAGGATGACATAACAAAATAAGGGAGTTGCATTTCAATATATGCTAATATATGAATATTTTATTTGGTTGTGGTATTTTATCCCACATAAATTTTAAACAATTAATGAGAGGGAATAGAATAAAAAATCTATCTGTCCCAGTCTGGAATCGAACCTGGATCTCCTGCTATCCGGGCTGGTGCACTTACCAGTTGTGCTACCAGGACGCGCTAGTTATCTCATTCAATTCCCTCTACACTAGCAAGAGCCTAACCCATGAGAAAGGCGAGAACTTCATCTTGTACTCGAAGGAGCTGACATTGTCAAGCTATTTGTCGACTCTCGACATTTACTTTATTTAATTTTTTCTTTATAAATATTTTATTTGGTTGTGGTATTTTATCCCACGTAAATTTTAAACAATTAATGAGAGGGAATAGAATAAAAAATCTATCTGTCCCAGCCAGGAATCGAACCTGGATTCGAGTACAAGACGAAGTTCTCGCCTTTCTCATGGGTTAGGCTCTTGCTAGTGTAGAGGGAATTGAATGAGATAACTAGCGCGTCCTGGTAGCACAACTGGTAAGTGCACCGGCCCGGATAGCAGGAGATCCAGGTTCGATTCCTGGCTGGGACAGTTAGATTTTTTTATTCTATTCCCTCTCATTAATTGTTTAAAATTTACGTGGGATAAAATACCACAACCAAATAAAATATTTATAAAGAAAAAATTAAATAAAATAAATGATGAGAGTCGACAAATAGCTTGACGATATCAGCTCCTTCGAGTACAAGACGAAGTTCTCGCCTTTCTGGTGGGTTAGGCTCTTGCTGGTGTAGAGGGAATTGAATGAGATAACTAGCTTGTCCTGGTAGCACAAGTGGTAAGTGCACCGGCCCGGATAGCAGAAGATCCAGGTTGGATTCCTGGCTGGGACAGATAGATTTTTTATTCTATTCCTTCTCATTAATTGGCTAATATATGAAATTTAACACAATTAATTTCATTTGAAAATGTCATTCATATATCATTATCAATATCAATTATTTATTATTTCTTTAAATTATATCAATTACTGTCACCTTATACGTACTCTAATGGAAATATTTGGAAACCTGAGGTATTGAAGTTGTATTGTAGATTTATTGCATGAGACAAAAGAATTGTGTCTCTAAAATATACTTATGTGATTAAATATCGACAGGGAAAAAAAAGCAGCACACTTTTGAGCTGAACTAATACTGTAATAAATAAATAAAGGTAGGTTGAGTTGACGGCTTATATATCAGCTAAAGATAGACAGATTAGTCCAGACCAAGAAATTAAGATACAAACAGCTAACTGGAGTATACTGATCTTAGGAAGAAATTTCATTTTTTCAAATACAAAAATTGAAAAATTCTCACAAAGAAGGAAAGAGGCACAATACTTGCTGAGTCTATAAGTTATATATATA
>KZ807117.1:393196-417338 GCA_000696205.2 Oncopeltus fasciatus
ATATAATATATTATAATAATTATCATTATTGAGTACTTTTAGAAAATTAAAAAGGAACCTTTAATTGAAAAGAAAATTCAGATTATTAAAAAAAGTGACATTTTTTTAATGTCATTTTGAACAATTGAGATATAGATCTATCCTAATCTGAAATAATTATGAAAATAATACCAAAATTTTTGCTCAGATAGGATATTATATCAAGGTATGTTAATATACTACTTCAATGCACATAAAGTAAATTTATACTACAATTTTTCCTTAAAAATGAAACACAAAAAGACATGAGCTTTTATTATTAATACAACTTAATCGATCAGTTGGCATCATGGGAAGTAGAATATGTAATTTCCCTATTATAGGTAGCACTCTAATATAAGCTCCCAGGGCACTTTATTTCTTAATAAAGTAAAGAGAAAGTTGAGATAAACATCCTTTGGTATCAGAGTGTATTTTCTGTTTTCAATTAATTGATCTAGTAGATTCTTCAAAGAATAAAAATCTTAAGTCCCACATTCAATTTTATTTTACTAAATATAAAATTCACACTAGCCTGATTTGAATTTAATCCATAATAGTTGGGAATACAGGAGTCACAACGTTCCCCAGTCACATTTGGTTGGCATTCACAATCTCCGGTTTTGTCATCACATTTTTTGGAGCCATGCTTGTCGCATACACAGCCTGAAAATAAATAGATAATGTAAATTTTCAATAAAGACAAGTAAATGATCCACATAAATAGAAGTGATTATCTTGAATTTAATTAATTATTTGCACTGAGAAGAGTTCATGGTACCTTTCCCACTTATAAATCTAAATATTTTATTATTATCTACAGCTGTGTCAGATAGTGCCAACAGGAGATGATGCGATTAAATTTTTAAAATAGGTATGGTGTGCATGAGAGGAAAAGCATACCCAACCATGCACCTCTCCCAGGCATTAAGTTATGTACTCAAATGGGTCCCCAGGCCAACTTCTTTTGAGTGTTCTTGCTCATAATGTTTTGTGGTAAATATAGTATTGACATGTTCTGTATAAATGTGTTAATTTATTTAGTGATAAAATTTAATTGTTAATACAATTATTCAGCACTATATATGCTTATCAGCATGTACAATTAGTTTGTTAATGATTCCAATAGACAGTGTAGTAATACACTTCCATAATTCACTTGTGTGCTTTTTTAATACTTGCTTGTACTATTACCATTACCCCTCAAATATGAAAATTATTCAGATATCAGTTGTCAAATTTTGCTTCTATAAATAATTAGTTTATGGTGATCCAAGAAATTACAAGATTTTCAGATTTATACTAGCAGTGAAGCAGAAATTTTGAAACAAACTAGATCCGTTCCCTTCGGTGAAATTTGCAGTGAGGAGAGCTCTTAACGCTGTTTTTGAAACTAAGAAAATGAACGATGCTCCAAGGAATGCCAAAAATTGTAGGAAGCTGATTCTTGTTCTTACTCGTTGCACATTTTATTTTAATAGTAGTTTTTTTTTTTGTTTTTGAGTAAAAATATACCTGGCCTATATGTTTATTTTTCTACAATAATACTTCTGGCCTCGATCAGTTAGAAGTACTACTATACATTGTAAAAAAATGTTTTAATTTAAGAAATCTGTATTTATTACATTATGTTATTATTATTTATGTTATTAATGTCTTGTAATTTGATGATATAGAGAAATTAAAATAGAAAAATAATAAATTATAATTATAAAATAAATAAGNATTACATTCTGTTATTTAACATCTTGTAATTTGATGACATTCAGAAATTACAATAGGAGAAAAAAAATTAAAAATAACAATAAAATAAATAAGTGAACATTACTGTGAAAGAAGAAGGGGCCCATCGACCCCACTCCTCATAAGTTTAGGCGTTAAGACCCAGGAGGTCGAAAAGCCATCTCTGTCACCAGGGGGGATTCGGACTGGAATTCGACGACAAATATTGGACATGTAGATTAGAATAAAATTTGAGTTTACTATGGCTGAGCTTGAAGTGGGTGGAGATAAGATCTTAAGGAATATGAAACTAAAGGAATACTAAAGCCATGATGCCTTCATTACGTGTAGAGTTAGACACGTAATATGGAGAGTCAGAAATTATTCTGAGAATTTTGGACTAAAAGAATTGTTTTCGTTGGATATTGGAAGGCTTAGTGTCACTCCACAGTTCCGCACCGTAGCCTAGAAAAGTAAGATTTAAAGATTAGGTAGATAGTGCTTGGAAATATAAACTTGAGCTTATATAATAGACCAGTATGCCATACTCGGTCAAATGCTTGAGTGATGTCTAAGAACACACCAGGACAAAACTATTTTTGCTTGAAGAAAGAGGAAATAAAGTCTACAGCGTGAAACACCTGCTGGACAGTAGGCCATGATCGGTAAGCTCCTCTTTGAAGTCGTCAGAGATTGCAGATGACTGCTCTGATTAATGAGCTAAATGTTTGGAGGTGGTTTCAGCATCTATCTCCTCTCTTGTAATATTCTGAAGAAGCTGGAATGGGTTCTAGGTTGTAAACCGTGATGTGGTCTAATTTTTCTCGTTATTAACCTGTTCGGTAACAATGGCTGGTGGCTGTGAATTAACTACCTGAAAGGGGCAATTGTTTTTGTGACTCTCATTGGTGCCCCTCTCCGTATGATTAGCATACCAGATTTCCCTAAAGATAACCTTATAGATTCCATCCAGTCCAGCCTCCTTTCAAATAATAATGCATTCCCACGATAAGCGTTAGGCTTACAAAAATCTTTAAATCTAATAACTATCCCCATCATACCAAACCTTAATTCTCCCTTCTTTAATCTTAGTTTCTCCTTACCTCTATATAAATATACAGCCAGCAAAATACTGGCATACAAAACTCTTTCCAACACACGGAAAAAATTAACTCTCTTTGCTTATTCCCAGAATGTATTCTACCAACTCCAAATACTCATCTTATCTTCACTTACATTCATATTGATTTAGTGCTTCAGATCATCAATTTGAAATGGGAAACTTATCTACAACTTATAAAACCAGTTACATCTGGTGAGCCACTCAAAACTTCTTGTCTATTTATGTAACTCAAGGCTATTTCATCTGGTACAAATTATTTTTAAAAACCTTTGACATAGCTATGTGGAAGTGTTCTTGACACTATGTTACCCCTGTTTCCCAATACATACACACACACAAACATATATATATATATATACATACTTAGATGACTTCTTCCTTATCATCCTCAACCAAGAAAAAAATCCTTCTACTTTTCAATTCTACCTTTACTCACCTCAAAATGCACCACTGAGACAAAAGGGAAAACATATCTCCGATTAATTTAGTAATTACTTAAACATTGCTTTCCTTTTAACCAAACAGCATAATATACAGAAACAAACATATAGACATGTTTATGAAACCAAATTTCTCTGCTCAACTTATTCATTTTCACTTTTGCTTATTTACCAATAGAAAAATTAATGACCCTAACCTCATTCGCAGTATCCTCACATTATATGATCTTGTTTAAATTATTATCATTTGTTCAAAAGAATATTTGTATGTAATATGATACACAGATATTGATTTTAGTGTTAATAGGATATCATATTAATAATAGTACATTATTTCTATTTAACCTTTATTAATGATAAATTTAGCTAAAATTTAATTCTGTTTTGTTTTAGCCAAGAAGATGGCATATAATGCAAGCTAAAATGAAATGTTATGTGTCTAATATTTTGTCTAATTGCTCAAAGGAATATTTTACTATGTTCATTCTTTGTTATTTCTAAATTTTTATAACAATAAAATTATGTTATGCCAAAACCAGTTTTATCAAAAAAGGGTTTTTTTAAAGAAAAAAATATATCCCAAATTATAAGAGCTTAACAGTTTCAAAGCTGTAGGTTTAAAATTATACTAACTCTGACAGTTCTTTAAATACACTGCATCTCCAAAGTACATAGGAGCACAAAGAGCACAAGCTTCACCATAGGAGTTGTTTAAGCATTGGAGACACTCTCCAGTTCTTGAATCACAGGAGCCATTGATTGATGGATCAATATTTCCTGAGCAATTACATGGTCTGCATTCACCATCTGTAAGAAAACAAGTCTCAATTAGATAAATAAAAAGTATGTACACATCAAACTATTTTTCTACTTTTTTTTCACCTAAATTTTCAGTAAAAATCAATAAGGAACAGTTCACTGGTTTACTTAATGAAAAATGAGATATCAAGCCCAGATTAGCAGACCTCATTGAAATGCTGAAGCTTTAAGTACTGATATCACTATAGGGTCAATTTTGCTATTAACACAAAAATATGTATCATTCTTGTAAAAATAATAAAATACAGGTAACCCAGGTAATTTGATGACGGATAACCAACTGTCTCCAAAGTAAAATCACCATATATTTTTAATAAACCTTCATGTTTACATTCATTCCAATCTATAATTCTATAAGTGTAATAATGTGTATTTTATTTCTGCCCTGATGATGATTTACAAGTTACGTCGAAACAGGGTGGCAATAATAAAATAATTACCCAATAATTTTGGAGTATTTTATTTTTCTGATCCTGGCCAAAACCCTGAATAATTTCTCCAGCATTTTAAATTAAAATTTTTTAATAGCCAATTTATAGTTAACTAACCTCCTTCAAGAGTTGGATCTCCATAGTAACCAGCTGCACAAGACTGGCAAAGGCTTCCAAAGTATCCTTCTTTGCATTCGCAACTAATGGAGTAACCTTCATTAGAAAATTCACAGGTCCTTGCAAAACTGAGAAAAAAAAAGTAAATTACAATTTAAATATATTAAATAATCTACAAAATATAATATAANATAAAACTTCTCTTAAAAAAGGCTTGTCGAACCCGCACTGGTGCCATTATGAAAAACACATCGAGTATTACATTTAGCTCGAATGTATGTATTTATCCTAAATGTTCATCCTGTTTTCTTCCATGTATGAAAAAGTTATTCTTTGTAGAGAGGTTTTCTTTTAGGGGAGGTGAGAGTTTTTACGCAAAATTTATATTCTTTAAGCCTGTTATTTTAATCGAGTCATAGCATGATGTGGACCTTCATGGGATTTCGTTGGTTGATACATGATGACGCAAGGGTTGTGTCAGGTGGATTTTGCTGATAACGAGTTCATGCAAACTCTTTTTCAATAAATTGTGGAAATGCATTGCTGGTTTATATTTATTTATTTATTTATAATTTTTCCTAAGTTAGGGATCAATAAATTAGCAAACAAATGGTCTATTACATTAAGATTGAATGTCACAGACTTCTTAAATGAAATTGATAGACTTCGTCATATTACAGAGCTCAATGACAACATTCAATCATTTTAAATAAAAGTTAAACAAGAAAAGCTTAGAGAAAATTAATCGACTTCATTGTTTTCCTGAAAACCTGAGGTATAATTCTCAGATGAAGTTGATGGTGTCTTCCCTGGTTCACTGGTGTTTTCTTTTGTTTTGTGCAGTGATTGTCCTTAAGAACAGAAATCACGACAATATATACTCCTACAACAAACACCTATTTGAAGATCAATAGTCAAATGCAAAAGAAAAGAAAAAAGTCTATTTCAATTAATTAATCAATAGGATTAAAAAGTCTCATAGAGAGGGGCAAATTATTTCCATTTTTCAGCAATAGTTAGATTGCAGTAGTCTACTTATACACAATAAAATATATTCACCACTAAATTTCTTTATTTGTTTGTTGTAGTTGTCTATAATATTTGTAGTTTGTTATCATTTGCCAAGTTTTTTTAATATCATTATTAATTTTATAGCATAGTACAGGTGACTCCCGGCCATTGAACACCACGTTTGTGTAGCTCCCTTCCATCGAATTATTTATGTAAGTTGTTGGAAGTGTTAGGCACTGAAAATTGACAGACATCGAGAACTAAGTGCGCTTGACAAATGAGTATAGTTTGACAGAGTTACGTCGCTGATCAAACCCCAATTCAGTTATTATAGTTAAAACATTTTTTTCAATAGTCAGCCCCAAGTGGACAGGCAGGGCTCTTATCTGCCCCCTCCCTCACTAGAGCTCAGCATCCCCGGTTTGAGACAGTTACTGGGCTTCTTCTGACAAAGACAAGGCTAAAATGTTTGCCCACCACCTTAAGCAAACATTTACTTCTCATTTAGACCCCTTAGATCGGTCTTATGTCTAGGAGTTTGAGGAGTCTCTGGACACGTTGTTACTTATGTCTTATCCCTGAAGGCACACTAAAGGTAACACCTTCCGAGATCAAGTATTTAATCTCTCGTTTGCCTAAGCAAAAATCATCTGATATGATTAAATCACCAGTCAATTTCTCCATAATCTTCCCAGTAAGGCAATTATATTCCTTACCTACAATTGTATATTCCGAACAACACACTTCCCACTCCTCTGGAAATATTCCGACATAATATTATTTCCCAAACCTGGAAAACCACCACATTACCCTCCATCCTGCCATCCTATGAGTCTTCTTCCTTCAATTTCAAAGTTTTTTGAAAAAATACTGTTAAAACGAATGATGCTTTCATTTGTATCATTCAAAATCCTCCAAAATCATCCGTTTGGCTTCCAACATAAGCATTTTACTGTCCAACAGGTGTTTCATGCCGTAGACTACATTTAATCTTCCCTTGTGTGCAATGAGTACTGCCCAAGTGCTTTTTAGATTGTTTCAAAAGCATTCGATAGAATCTGGCATGGTGGTCTCTTGTTTAAACTGAAGTTCTTACTTCCTAATAACACTTACCTAATCCTCAAGTCTTACTTATCCAATTGCTTCTTTAGGGTTTGGCAAGGTTAGATTATTTTGATTTCTACCAAGTGGAAGCGGGTGTCCCTGAAGGTAGTGTGCTTCGACCTATCCTATTTATCCTGCCACTGCTGACATCCCTACCCTTCCAAGTACTCTCTTAGCTCTATTTGTAGAGGACAAGGCTATCTTATCTTACCATCCCGATTCTAAAACTTACTTGCTTCTAAAAACCTACAAGATCATCTTGATAGCATTAAGAAATGGTAAGCCAAATGGTGAATAAAAATTATTGAAGCGAAATGCATTCAAGTTAATTTCCAATTACAAAAGAAAAACTTTCCTAAAATTGTGAAATTTAACAGTATTCCTTTACCACACCCAAATTCCGTTCATTACCTGGGGTGCCATCTTGACTCACGACTCACATGATATGAACATATTAAAATTAAAAGACAAGAACTCAATTGATGACAGGACTCCTATTGACTTCCTCAAAGGACTACTAAAAAGACTCATAAACAGGAATTCCAATCTTATAATAGAAAACAAACTGACACTCTATGAGACATTACCACAACCAATCTGGACATGCGGTGTAGAAATCTGGGGTGCCACCAAGCCTTCTAACATCCAATTAATCCAGTACTTTCAATTCAAAAGCCTCAGAAAAATCAATAACACTCCCTATTATGTATCCAATTCCTCCCTTTACCACAATTTTAATATCCCTTTCGTTCAAAATCTCATTTCTTCCAGCTTCACCCTTTTCCACAATAAACTACCATACCATCCTAATCCACTAGCACAAACCTTGTCTTTCAACTCCAACCCCTACAACCCTCCCCATCGTCACCAACGATGATGGCCTCATGACCTTCAGGGAACTTAGTTTATATTTAATTTGTGAGTGTTGTCATTGGTCACCTTCTCTCCTCTAGCCATTGTAATTTTGCCTTTTTTTTTTTTTTTTTTTTTTTTTTTTATCAAATTACAAAATATTATCATATTAACAGAATGTAATAAATAAATAAAAGTCGAAAAAAAAATTTATTCAACAGGAATTAAGCATGATTAAGTGTACTAGAATTCTTTCATATATCAGTTTTTATTTATTGGTAACCTATTATTAGAATTAGTAAATTAGGTTCCAATTCATAATATGATTATTATATGGGGGAAATTAATCAGGATGTGGTCCAGCATGGGAAAAATAAAATACTCCAAAATTGTTGGGTAATTATATTATTTTATTATAGTCAATGATTAGACTTCACTTGCAAGTTATCATAAAGGCGATAATGATGTATGGAGAGATATCTGAGGGAGATCTTTATAAGATCTATACTAAGATAGTAGGAGATAGTAGATAAGTAGCAAGTCTTTCAAGCCTAACAATTATTCACTATACTACATTATGGCAATGAGGATTAATGAAAGTGTATGGAATGTCATGAAATAGTAGTCAACCTTAACTAGCGGCAAACAATGAAGGTACTCAACTACACACTACAAGGCAAAGGATCGATATTGAACATCCAGCACTGGGAGTACTATTCTCCAAGATAGGACCTATTTCTGAATATCATTGAGGAAGACGAAACGAGACGACGGAACATTTTTCTCAAAAGAAGTCAAAGGTCAAAACTTATTTTATAATAATTTTGGAGTATTTCATTTGTAGAAACAATAGGTTGAAAATATATTGGAATTAAAATGAAATTATGAATCAAAATTAATTTATTTTTAATTATTCTTACTTGTTACTTAATGTTGGTAAGGGGCATGCACAAATCAGACAGTCAAATGGGCTTCCATTCCGTCCATCTCCATGGAATCCTTCAGCACACATCTCACAATGATCACCTGTAGTGTTGTGTTGACAATCCTGAACAGAAAATTTTATCTAGAATATCATAGCATACAGTCATTGATTAATGAGAAATTTATTTGCCTATTAAGTAATAAAGAAAAATAAACTTTATTCTGGGACTTAAGTTCCCTTGAATAACAAAGAGGTAACAGATAACACTAAAGCTGATTCTGACCTAATTACAACAATAATATAAAAAAAATTACAAATAAGCAATAAGCTAATAGTATAAAATATGCTCAACAGAACTAGGACAATATTTAGTGCGTGTGTTGTGTGTTGGGGTGTGTTTGTGTGTGTGTGTGTGTGTGTGTACGCGCGTGCAAATGTGTGTGTGTGTGTGTATGAATAAATTTTAAATTAAGAGGTAATTTTTAATTTTCTTTTTTCACTTAAATTGTACACTTTTTTTTATTGGTATTTATTTAAATGGCTTATAGTTATAATAGTATAGTTATTTGTAAAGTTTTTTCCGGGTTGGACCGTGTAAAGTTTTTGATGGTTGCCGAGCTCCATCCAGTATAGTTATAATTATTTTTTAAGTGAAACCATATTAGACAATTATAAATAAATGTTCAAACATAAATTTATAATTTTTTTTGTTAAATCGAATAATTTGGCCAATCTCTAAACCTAATAAAAGGTGCAAAATTGGAGCTAAAAGAGAGCCAAATCTCTAAAGTCATTTATTCAGAACAATTTTTGGTTTTAAAAATTTTAAAATAAAATAATAAAATGTATCTACTATTAAAAAACCATAAAAATACTCACAATACAGATTCCAGTGTTAACATCACAAGTTACAGCATGACCATGACACTGACAGGGAACACAGTTTCCACCATAAGGCCCAAGTTGCGAACGATAGTAACCAGGTGCACAGTCTTCACAAGAGAGACCAGTGTACTGGGGTTCACACAAGCACTGCTCCACCGAAAGTGCCTGGCCACGTTCACTGTACTCATCGCTTGCAGAGTCAAGTAAAACTTGGCTCAATCTGTTGGTACCAAATAAAATGAGAACCCAGTTAACATAAAACTTACTCCAGTATAGAGCCAAAAAATTTTTGTGACTCCATTTTTAAATCTGATTCAATATACTTTATTGAATAAATAATAAATAATTAATAAAGAAATAAGTTCATTATAATAAAGTAGCAAACCAATTCTTAAAGTGCCATAATGTAAAATACTAATTTTTAATAATGACTGAAATAGGATGTTTATACATTTAACTATCAAACTTCAAATTAATTTAGGAGCAAATTGTATACAATTTATCAGTCTATGTAACCTGTAAGGAAAGCTTGCCTGCTCATTCAAACAGCTTATGAAATAATGAAGTTAATAATGTAAAAGAACATATATATTATATGTGGTTTATATATTATTAAAATATTTTCAGATACTCTTGATAAATATCCAACACATTTGAAACTCATCCTGAAGAAATTATAATGATATAACCTCAAAATTGAATAAGATAAAGACTGGATTTTTCAAGAAAGAACTTTTATATTCAGTTCATACAATTTTCGACAAAGGCATTCAACTGAACCAGTTAAAATCAGAGCAAAAAAAACTTTATGATGCTAAAAAAACCAGAAAGGTAATAAGTACATTCTAGGCTTGACCAGATACAATCGTAAAATGAGATATGTATAAGCTAAAATTGCTGAATCTGTCACTTTAACTTTTACCAAGAACTCTAAAGTGACAAAATGATAGTGACAAATATTATATGTAAAGAATCTTTTGATAAATAAAAATATATGTTAGAAAACACGAAATGATTCTTCAACTAGATGACTTCAATAAAAAGTTCATACTAACTACTGATGATTCAAATTCAATGTTGGGAGCTTTTCTATCCCAAAATTTTGAACAAAAAGATTTTCCCATTGCTTTAAATTTGAAAACATTAATCAAATAAGAAGAAAACCTCTCAATCATTAAAAAAGGAAATTCTATTGATCATTTCAACCAGTAATAATTTTTGGCTTTATCTATTATGATAGCAAATTTCTTTACCACACAGATCATAGCTTTAGAGGTTATATAGTATCCTAACTAAAACTCTTAAGATGGAAATGCCTTTTTTTTTACTTCAAGTTTGAAATCCGATACGTGCAAGGCATATAAAAGAAAATAGAAATGGATCCTTTTTATTATGACAAATTTTTTTTTTTAATAAATCTTTATTTATTACATTCTGTTATATAACATCTTGTAATTTGATGACTTAAAATAAATGTACATATATAAAAATAATATAAATAAAATAAAAGAAAGAAAAAATATAATGAAATAAAAATAAAATTAACAATAAATAAATAAATGGTCATCACTGTGCAGGGAGAAGGGGCCCATCGACCCCACTCCCAATAAGTTTAGGCATTAAGTCCCAGGAGGTCGCGAGGCCATCTCCGTTTTAGTCACCGGGGAGGATTGTGAGGATTGGAGTCCGACGACAGGGATAGGGCAAATGGATTGGGATGAAATTGGAGTTTACTATGGAAGAGGTTGAAGCGGGTGGAGATAAGGTCTTTGACAAAAGGAATATTAAAGTCGTGATGAAGGGTAGAGTTGGACACATAATATGGAGCGTTAGCAATTATTCTAAGAATTTTGGACTGAAAGGATTGTATTCGTTGGATATTGAAAGGCTTAGCGGCACCCCACAGTTCTGCACTGTAGGTCCAGATTGGTCGTATTATGGTCTTGTAGATGGTCAGTTTATTTTCTAACGTGAGCTGTGAGCGCCTATTTATAAGGCTGTATAAGAGTCCGTGGCGTCTGTTGAGTTCTTGTCATTTGATTTTAGTATGTTCATTCCAGTTGAGTCTTGAGTCAAGGTGGAACCCTAGGTAACGGACTGAATCAGAGAGAGTTATAGGTATGTTATTGTATGTAACATTATTAGGAGAATCTTTTCATAATTTAAAATTTGCTTGTATGCATTTGGATTCATTTATTTTGATTCTCCATTTACTGCACCACTGCTGAATAGCATCAAGGTGGTTTTGTAAATTGTTAGAAGCGATTTTGGAATCAGGGTGGGAGGAGAGGATCGCTTTGTCATCTGCAAAGAGGGCTAAAAGAGTATTAGGATGAGTAGGGATGTCTGCGGCATAAAGGATAAAAAGGATGGATCCAAGCACACTGCCCTGTGGAACACCCGCTTTCACAGGGTAGTGTTCGGAGTAGTCTGATCTTTGCTGGACCCTAATGAAACGGTTAGAAAGATAAGATTTGAGAATTAGGTATATGGTACTTGGAAATATGGATTTCAGCTTATATAATAGTCCAGTATGCCATACTCGGTCAAATGCTTGAGTGACATCTAAGAATGCACCAGGACAAAATTCTTTTCGCTCGAAGGAAGAGGAAATAAAGTCTACAGCGCGAAAAACCTGCTGGACAGTAGAATGATGGGATCGGAAGCTGAACTGATGATTAGGAAGAATATTTAAGGAAGTTATTATAGGTATTATTCGTTTTAAAAGAACTTTCTCAAATACCTTGGAAAGTAAAGGAAGAAGGCTAATTGGTCGATAGGACAATGTGTTAGAAGAAGATTTACCGGGTTTAGGAAATAGGATTATTTCTGAAAATTTCCAGAGAAGTGGAAAATCAGTGGTTCTAAGGACACAATTATAGAGGTAAGTGAGGAAAACAATTGCCTTTTGGGGTAGATTTTGAAGTATTAGCCCGGTGATAAGGTCATAGCCGGGTGCTATGCCCTTAGACAGATGGTTTATAATGTACTTGACCTCAGAAGGTGTCACTGCCTTAATCGGTAAGAATATTGGTAATGGTATATCCAGTGACTCCTCAACCTCCGCGTTATTGGACAAGTTATTGGGATCTGGATGAGGAGTGAATGTTTGCTTTAGATACTGGGCAAACATTTGGGCCTTTTCTTTGTCGGAAGAGGCCCAGGAACCATCTTCTCGACGTAAGGGGGCAGAAGGTTCATGATACTTCAGAATCCTGCGAGTAGCAGTCCAGAGGGATTTGTCTCCTTTTGAGAGGCTAGACAGGTAGGCATTAAATGCCTTATTTCGTAAAGCACCTAATTTTTGCTTTACGTGACGAGATAGCTGGTTAAACCCCCTACAATATGAGGGATGTCTATACCTCTGGAACAGGGCACGAGCTAGCCGCTTAGCTTCTATGAGGTTTTTAATGTAATCAGGGAGGGGTTCAGCTGAATTTACAGTGTAGCGGGTGCTGGTGGGTTTTAAGTTAGCCTTCCAATGACATTGCTGAATTAGCAATTAGCACTGGACAGCATCATCAAACTCTTCAGAGGTTTTTAAGGAGATTCCGAGGTCAAGTGACTCTTCTAGGAGAGTTCTAAAAAGTGGCCAGTCAATGGGACCACTTATTAAGGTTGGTGGCAATTGTCTAGGGATAGGTGTGAGAGACAGTGTGAGGAAGACAGGGTTGTGGTCAGAGGAAAGATCATTTAATGTTTTTACAGAGTGATGGTAGGTAATAAGATTTTTACATATGAAAAAATCTAGGACATTATGAAGACGGTTTACATCGGTGGGCCAATAGGTGGGAGAGGACGGACTTAGAGTGGAGAGATTATGAGAGGAGATAGCATTATACAGAGCACGGCCACGGGAGTTGGTCGTTCTCGTGCCCCACTGCAGATGTTTCGCATTATAATCTCCGCCAGAGAGGAAACGGGAACCTAGGGATTTAAAATGCTCTTGAAATTGGCCTGAGGTGATAGATTTGTTAGGAGGGCAATATACTGCAGAAAAGGTAATTGGGGAAGTGGAAGTATTGATGGACACTGAAGTGGATTGGAGCGAGTCTGTAGGAGTGGAAGGTATTAAATGATGAGTATAGGAAGTGCGAATAAGGAGCGCAGTTCCACCATGAGCTCGTCCGTCTGGGTGATCAGTTCGGTAAGTTGTATAGCCTGGTATGTTGAGTTTTTTATTTTTTGTTAGTCGTGTTTCAGTAAGTAAGAGTACGTCTATACATTTGTCTTCTAGAGTTAGTTTGAGTTCGTTTGTATGTGTTTGAATGCCGTTAGCATTCCAAAGGAGAACAGAAAAGGGTCTAGAGGAGTAGGAGTTCATTTACTGCCAGACGAGGGAGTCATATTAGAGACTACCGCTGACAGTAGGTTTAGGAGAGGAGTGATGAGGGCGCGGAATTCTGAGAAAAATGAGTGGAGTATGGATTGGATATCATTTGATATTAACGGAGGAGGAACATGAGAGATGGCAGGTCGCTCTCCCCTGGGAGGCTGGCATTGAGGAAGAGGTTCTTCTTGTTTGGGCTGGTAGGTCGCCTTTGCATAGGAGTAACCGGATTCGACTTTTCTGGTTGAGGGTGGTGTGGGTCTTCGAGCTACAGGTGCTGAGTCCTGCTGTCTGGTGGGCTGTATCTGCTGCTTCAAATCTTTGTAGACCTGGCAGCCTTTATAATTGGCGGGATGGTTTTTTTGGCAAAGGGCACAAACAGCAGGTGTACTGCGGGATTTCTGACAGCCCCCTGTCAGATGTGTCCCTCCACATTTGACACATCGGGCACCATACTCACAGCATCTTTTAGTGTGACCGTATTCCTGGCATTTGTGGCACTGAACTATGTCTCTTCGAGGGAGGGGCTTCTCCACTCCTATTCTGCAATGGCAAAGTGAGGTTATATTGTAAATCTCGTCTATATTGCTTGTGGGCTCGAGATCTACAAAGAACAAGGGCAAAGGAGACTTTGTATGACCGCCATTACCAGGCCTGCTTGTTGTTATATTAATGTCATTTCTGACCTGGAAGCCAAGATCAGTGAGCTCCTCTTTGATATAATCAGGAGAGGTTGAGTGGTGGAGGTGACGGATGACGACCCTGACTGCACACTCTTCCTTTAGTTGGTATGTGTGATGCTGGGCGTTTGTCTCTTTCAGATAGCTCACTATACCTCTGTAGGTGTCTGGGCTATCTGGCAATATTTTGGTGTCATGCTGACGATTGACACAAGTGTATCTCCCGCGGCCGACTCGTTCATCGAGTTGAATGCACATTAAACAAAAATTTTGTACGTTTCTGACAAAAATGGGAGGTGGTCGGGTTATACGTTGGGTGGCAGTTTCCATCTTCTCTCCAGTAATGTTTTGAAGAAGCTGAAAAGGGTTCACTGTGGTAAAGGGTGAAAGGTTTTCATTCCTGTCTGTCATTTCGTTGGCAGGGGGTGTGATGGTCCCTTTTTGAGAGGTGCTGGGTCGTGGCTGTAATTGATCTCTTTCCTGTAATGGTGTGCTACTGGCGGAATACCGGCTCTTGTCTTTAGGAGGGGTCATGGGTGCACCACGATGCTTCCTTTTTGCCCTCCACTAGCAATCACCTGATGATAAGTTAATAAGTTAATAATTAATCATTAATTTATACAAGAAAAAAAAAAAAAAAAAAAGTGCCGAGTCTCGAACCTGTAACGCTGGGTTAAGAGTCTGGAACGGAGGCTCCTACTCTACAGGCAGAGAGATAAGGGAGGCTATGAGAGCTTAGCGCGGCGAGGTGGGGGCNAAAAAATAAAAAAAAAAAAAAAAGTAGAGTGCCGAGTCTCGAACCTGTAACGCTGGGTTAAGAGTCTGGAATGGAGACTCCTGCTCTACAGGCAGAGAGATAAGGGAGGCTATGAGAGCTTAGCGCGGCGAGGTGGGGGCCGGACAGGTCTTCCCCTGTCGACCCCAGTGCTAAGGATAACGGCTACAAAAATAGTTCGCTTTACTCACTGTTTAGATGTGATCCTCGCGACGATTCGAGCTGAAACTGCACTCACATGTCACTGACACTTCACTACAAATGTATGTAGAGTTCGAGATCTCAGTTCTTCCCACAACTCGTATATTATAGTTAGAAAGACGGAGCGCTATAAACAGGTGTGTACTGATCACTGGCTACACCGCTACTTATTATGACAATTAATAATTTTTTTAATAATTTACAATTTTCAAAAAAAATAATGGCATACCCACTAAAAAATAGTAATCAATTAGAAATAATTGCAAATGCAGTCTAGCAAACTGGACGTCATTTGTGATAGTGTCATCAACATAAGTTTGATTCATGAAGGTAGCTGAAGCTAAAGGGAATGCAAAGCCTTCATATTATACGAGTTGATGCAGCAAGTATTCCGCTATCAGAAGTAGGAGCACAATTCACTTTGAGTTAATGAGATCGAGGCAGACTTGACAAAATAAATGAGATTTGGGAGCCAGGGTCAATAACCCCTAGTATTGGAACTTAACCAAGAGAGTGATGAAGAACGGGAGCTCAAAAGGTACCTAGCATGTTCACAAGAGAAGCTTGGGGTGTTTTGGGAGTTGAAGCTAATGGAAACAAGAACACTCAGAAGAGTTGGCTCAGCCTTTTCCTATAATGAATGAGTGGGAAAATTGGTGTTAGGCTTAAGTGGAGGCGATGACTTATTTGGGTGAACAGGATGCAACAGAGTGTGAAGATTCCTGGATGAGCATCTATGAAAAAATGCCATTGCAAGGGAATTAGGTCTTAAGATAAAAAAAAAAGATTAGGAGTGGAGCTTATGAAAAAATAAACTTTTGAAAAAAAAATTGTTTGGAGACTTTTTTTATAATTGTTGGCTACAATGAGTGATAGATTAGAAAAACCCTGAGATTGAGGTTTATTGCAAGATGTGTCCAGTTGCTTGCAGGGCTTTAAGTTGATGAAATTTCCACAATTTCCATTTAATGTTCTACAAAATCTAACAATTCATCATAGGAGTAGAACATGGTGTTGACTTGCTTTTCTTCTAAAGCTCTCACAGTTCTTGGATCTAAATTCCTGAGGGATAATAAGAACAATAAAATATTGGCTAAATTGCCACCTTTAGAGCATTGACAGCTTGAATTGAATATTGATGAATTTGAACAAATGTTTTTAAAGCACTTAACTAGTGATGGAGGAACATTTTTAGTCCAATTTTTCTTCGGATATTTGGTGGAAATTCGGCAAGTGCTTAGATATTTTTTAACAAGAACTTGGTAAGCCAAAGGATAATTTTCAGTTGTTAATTGAAAATTTTAGATAACAGCCAGAGTTTTGTGGGAGACTGATGTATGTGGATAGTAAAACTTCTAGATGATTTTAGTTGGGGTTTGGTCAAGGTAGATCTAAAAAAAATACAAATTTAAAAAAAGGTGTATTTTTTAAAATGATTATCTGCCAACGTTTTGGCTTACATTGTAAGCCATCTTCAGGATTGTAGAAATACAATGTCATGAGAATACAATAATAATTGACAATATTATAATATAAATTTACCATAATGTAATGTGATATCAAAAGTATGAATGTAGAATGCTATATAAGAGAATTAAAAAAACTGCAAACAACAACTTGTTAAAAAATAATTGAATAACATTGAAACAGTAATTTACCACACCTGTCTATCATGAAGACAAGAGAGGACGTCCTGTCCCTAAGTTCACAATTCCATGACTATGACGGAATATATTTTTTCAGGGAAACAAAGTGGGAGGCGAAAGTATGGGAAGAAGGTAAGAGGCAAAGGTACAAAGGGAAAGCGGCCTGTTACAAGAGAGGGCAATAAAAAGGACAAGGGAAAAATGAAGGGTATTATTGGGAATAAGTAACTTTGGAACTAGAAAAAATGTTTGACAGGTTTATTGAAATGGAGGGCTAATGGTTTTTTAGAATGTTGAAAATGTTTGAATAAGTTGAATAAATTTGAATTTCTTATAATTCTCTAGCACCTAGGTGTTGCGGCCTTCCCAAAATCCACAAACCTGATAATCCCCTCCGCCCCATTGTCTCAAATATAAACCCTCTCGCATCTAAGCTCAGCAAATTTCTCCTTCCATCCTTACAAATTCTGAGCCGACAAAACCATTATGACATAAAAAAAACTCATTTGACCTTAAAGCACAGCTGGAATCTTTAATTATACCTAAAGGATACATTCTTTGCTCCTAAGATATCGATAAACATTGGAATACAATCCGAGACCATACTACACTATCCTGGTCAACATACCTTGAGTCCCTTTCCCTTTACTGTATGTCCGGCTATCTCCTGTACCAAGGTAAATACTACAACCAGATTAATGGTCTGGCTACGGGAAATAACCTTGCACCTGACATTTCAAAAATCACCCTAAACGACCTCCTAGACTCTATCCTCCCCCCCTTTCAGAACGACATTTTCTTCCTTAAAAAATATGTTAATGACCTCTTCCTCATTCTCAATCTAGAAAAAATCCCCCAGATCCTTACTGCATTTATTTCATACCACCCTCATCCCAAATTTACCATTGAAATTAAATCTGATTATCAACTCCCCTTCCTTGACACCCTTATTATCCGTAACACTAATGGCTCTATCTCCACTGACTGGTATACCACACATACTCAGGTCGTCTCCTCCACTTTAACTCATCTCACCCTCATCATCAAAAACTTAATGTGGCCAAAAACCTCATCTACAGATCACTCACACTCTCCGAGATATTCCACAGCCAAAATATTAAACGTGTTACTGACATCCTCCTGTCAAATGGTTTTCCTACTCACACCATTAAAAAACTTGTAAAATAATTTTTTATTTCCACTTCTCCAACTATCCCCCTCCCCCAAAATAATGACCTCGTTTTCCGTTCTCTTCCTTATATTCCAAAACTTTCTGAAAATATTAAGAAATCTGTCAGAAAAACTTTTCCTAACCTTAAGCTTTCTTTTTCCACCAACAACAAACTAAAATCTGTTTACACCATCCTTAAAGACCCCATTTCTCTTCCTAACAGAATAAATGTCGTCTACAAAATTCCCTGTTCCACACCTAATTGCCATGGTTCTTACATTGGACAAACAAAAAACCCTATTTCCCATAGAATCAATAACCATAAAAAGGCATTAAGAATAAACTAATAAAAACTGCCCTCACCAAACATGTTTTTCATGAAGAACACACATTTGACTTCGAGAGCATAACCATTCTTTCCACTGAACCCAATGTACACAAATGCCTTTTGTCTGAAACCGTTCACATTATCTTACACTATCCAGTTAACGACAGAACGGACATAGAACAAATTTCTTCAACTTATTCAAAATTTTCAACATTCTAAAAAACCATTAGCCCTCCGTCTCAATAAACCTGTCAAACATTTTTTCCAGTTCCAAAGTTACTTATTCCCAATAATACCTTTCCTTTTTCCCTTGTCCTTTTTATTGCCTCTTTTCAAAACAGGCCGCTTTCCCTTTGTACCTTCCGCCTCTTACCTTCTCCCCACACTTCCGTCTCCCACTTTGTTTCCCTGAAAAATTATATTCCGCCTTAGTCATGGAAATGTGAACTTAGGGACAGGACGTCCTCTCTTGTCTTCATGATAGACAGGTGTGGTAAATTACTGTTTCAATGTAATTCAATTATTTTTTAACAAGTTGTTGTTTGCATGTTTTTTATATTCTCTTATATAGCATTCTACATTCATACTTTTGATATCACATTACATTATTATTGATCCAGAATCCCCACTTGGAGATTTTGGAGGATCGACATTGGTCTGTGAAGTCCATTTCTTTTGGTTGGTCAATGCTGGATGCCAGTTTTTACTGAGATAGTATCTGTTCTCTTTGTTGATGTTGTTAGGGTGTTTAATAATTTCTGTTGCTTGAGAGGACTATTAGAGAAATAGTCGCCTTCATTATAGGTAGGTGTGGTGAATTTTTCTACACATTTGTTAATGTTTTTCCATTGCATTTTATATCACATTACTTTTAGTTATGGCAATTTTATGTAATAATAATGTAAAACAATTTTTATGTTTTTCTTACGATATTGTATTTCAACAGCCCTGAAGATGGCCAAAAATTTAAGCAAAAATGTCAGCAGATAATAAAAATACACATTTTTAAATTGTATTTTTTGAATCAAGCTTAACCAAACACCAACAAATAATCTCTAGGGTCATTAACTCTCCATTCAAATATTACTAAAGTCTGCAAGTGATTACTATTTTTTCATAGAAGATAATAAATACTTACCTAGTGGTGGTGCCATCCTTCCAATAGCTAGCTTTAATGTAAATAGCTTTAAGGTCCCTAAGGACCTGCATGAGCTGTGCTCGGTTAACAGGGAGGAAGTTGTTGGAAAGGATGAAGTTGGACTCAATGATCTCTGATGTGATTAAGGAAGCATCACCAGCTGATGGGATCTCATTTGAGAAAAAGAGCAAGTAAAAGTTGGCTCCAACCAGAATCAGGTCAGGTGCAGTTTCCTTCAGCTCATCTACAAATAAATAAATATAGATTAAAAATAATTTTCTTTGGTAGCAGATAAGATTCTATTTTTTTAATATTTTACAAAAACAAAATGATATTTTACCTTCTTCTTGAGGAATGATTACAAGATTGTTTCAGGTATGAATGTAAATCACATAATAATTATAACAGATCTCATCTTCACAAGCCTTATATTTTTATAATTGAATATAAATCAATTCCATCTGCCCATATTTCCATAAATGCAAAATAGTTTTATCAATTAAATTTTGTCACCTTAAAGAATTTGTACTGAACCATAAATTAAATGGATTAGAAGAGAGAAATTTACCCTACCAAATTCTCAAACTTTGAGCCAGCAGATAAAACACTGTGACGTGATGCACAAAAAATTAGGAAGATAATGAAGAAAAGAACATATAAGCTTGGTGACTAAGATGAGAATTTATATGTATTTTTTTACTTTTTATATCTGAATTCAGAAAATAAATGACATCAAAAGCCTCAAAATAACTTCCAGTAGTAGAAGTATAAAAAAAATATTGAGGAAAAGTAAAGTTTGCAAAGGAAAACGGAATATTTTGCACCACCCACCTAGAACTTTAGTCAACAGAAATATGAATAAAATTAAGAAAAGGAATGATAAAGATTAGTTCAAATGGAGAGTTTTTTTACCATAGGTATTATTATTAGATGATTTTTGTTGGGGTTTGGTCAAGGTAGATACAAAATTACAAATTTTTAAAAAAAAGTGTACTTTTTTAAAATTATCTGATATTTTTACATTGTAAGCCATCTTCAGGGTTATCATGAAGATGGCTTACAATATAAGCCGAAACGTTGGCAGATAATTTTTTTTAATTTGTATTTTTTTTGGTTCTACCTTGCCCGAACCCCAACAAAAATAATCTAATAATAAAGATTAGTATATTAGAGTCTGACAATTTCCTTAATATGTGGTAAACACCAAAAAATTAAAGAAAAGAAATAAAATATGTAACACAAAATCTTGAAACCAAGATATGTCTAGTCCATTTGAGAGGGAATGAAAGGGAAAGAGTTGATAATATAAACTTGGCAAGAAACTGTGGGAAAGTACCAAAAAAGATCAGAATGCAAAAATGAACAGTATTTCAAGAGGCTGTGACATGACCCACAAGACATGGAAGAGTGACACAGCAACCAGATCATTCTAAATATTAGGTGAGAATTAGTCTACCTGGAATGAAGGTTATTCTAGATCTTCCATAAGAGGTTCAGAATTTAATGATGTCACTGAACCACTGACACAATAATTTAGCCATACCTGTTTTTAGAAGTTCATTACAATAAGCAATATACTGAATATTAATAATTTTTCTAACTACATTTCTACAGCCTTTAGTATATTCAGATGTTCGCCTTTTTTTTCATT
Organism: Oncopeltus fasciatus; assembly: GCA_000696205.2. NCBI lineage: Eukaryota > Metazoa > Arthropoda > Insecta > Hemiptera > Lygaeidae > Oncopeltus > Oncopeltus fasciatus. The sequence goes on from KZ807117.1 coordinate 414,564, forward strand.
GCAATGATTAATTTATAACAACTGGTGTGTGCAGCTGTGTCAATCTGACTTTTAAATATTCATTATGAATTTCAACTACATTGATTGTACATATTTGAATTAGGTTTAATATAATAAATAATATACTTAAAATATGAAATTGGAAATTTTTTAAATGCCCTGTGATATATCTTAATGAGGAATTTGGTCATGAATGCGCACATCGAAAAATAGTGTAGGTATGATAACAAAATTATTTTAAACATCATATTAATAAAATTTTTTACATTAATGAAAAATTAAAATATAAGAAAAAATAAATTAATAATGAACTAGGACATTTGATAATACAAGGGAAAGCCACTGGTTCGTAAACACAAAACTGCCCAGGAAAAAAGGAATAAAATAAGGAAGCAAATAAATAACTCTAACTAATTTAATTCAATAATAACAAGGAAGAAGCTCCCTGATGAGAAATTTTGTTACTTTGAACCGGTATGGTTACTTTGAAACAAACTTCAGATTATTGGCTTGCAATTAGCTGGACAAGCAGATATGATGAAAGGATTGGAAGTCATAGGATCCTTTTATGTGATTCTTTAATATGCTGATAAGGAAGTGCAGGCCAAGGTAGTGCAGATACTCTGTCAAGGCTTGGTGCATATTACTGAACTAAATATTTATTTATTTCAATATATTTAGTTCAAATGGAGAGTTTGTTGACCATAGAGATTATTAGCAGATTTTTTTTGTTGGGGTTCAGTCAAGGTAGATCCAAAAAATACAATTAAAAAATGTGTCTTTTTTAAACTATCTCCAAATGTTTTGGCTGAGAGCCCAATTAAGGTGAGAGGGAACATCTTGTCATGAGGATCCCATATTCCTGATCCATATTCAGTCACGAATATGGGATCCCGGTGACACGACCCTATCCCTTCTCGCCTTTATGATCTTAAGGGGGAAGATGGCTCATAATATAAGCCAAAACATTGGCAGATAATTTAAAAAATACACATTTTTAAATTGTAATTTTGGATCTACCTTGATTGAACCCCAACAAAAAACATCTACTAATAACTAAATAGTAATTTCTTGCTATGAGGTGCTGGCATCTGTAGGAGAAGATATAAACCTCCTGCTCATGTTCTCTGGGGCGATATAGGGAGAGGTAAGAGAGTTTAGATGAGGCGACTTGTACTCCGCTTAATGCTAGAGGAGTTAATAGAAGGAGATAACAGACTAAGCAAGAATACTCGCCTACTTCTACTTTTTAAATGCAGCTCTTACCAAGGGAAAATGTCAACTTAAAATAAATAACAAATAAATACTTGGGTCCTGAACAATTAATAATTGTTATGTAAAACTAATAAGAAGAAGTAATAGTTTACAAGTGGTAAAAAAAAAAGGGGGGGGCATATATTTGACTTACAATATAAGAGAAATTGATAGTTTAATTGATTTTATAAGGGTTTGTCTCAGAGTTTGACGTTACTCATGATTACTTCTTTTGGTCTTCAGAATGAGGCATATTCTACATTTCCTGAAGGAGTCATCACATGTGCGAAAGCTCAGAAAAAAAAACACTTTTCAAAATGGTCAAGCGAAGAAGGAGTATTAATGAATATTTAAGTTCAAATGGAGAGTTAATGTACTATCAATGAACATTATTTCCTTTTACTTTTAGATTAATGGAAAACAATTAGAAAACAATTGAAATGTATGTTATAAAACAATTGTGGCATAGATAATTGAGATGAAATAAGAGTTAAACTTTATGACATAACAAAAAGAAAATTAAAAGTCCTGATGAAAAATGAGATACATGTCCAATAAGATATATACCCATACTGGAGAACAACAGTAAATAAGAAAATAATAAATAAAACTAATGAGAAAGATAAAAGTAACAAAAAAAAAATACTTACTCCTTTACTTACCTTGATTTATAAGAATGTTCCTATCTTGCTATTAAATTTAAAATTAAACAGAGTCACAGTTGTCTATGTTATTTATTATACATTAAAAAAGTATTCTTAAGTTATTGTTTTAATGTCCAAAATTAATTCCTGATCAAAATTAAGCCCTTAGAAAACTAAACAGAAAAGTGAATGAAGAACTTGAAATAATACTTTGGCTATTTCTTCATGTTAGAGTTAAATTTTTTTAGAGTAAGGAACAAATAATAGAATATTTAGATATTGATATAAAATACGTTAATAAGTATTATAAGTTAGAAATACATTATTGGTTGAAAGAAATTGAGTTTTGTTTGGTTTAATGGGCTCAAATAGGGACAATGGGACTAAGTTTTTTACTAAATCAATCAGATATTAATAAATTGGTTAGATAATTATTATTATGGCTACTACTCACAGGTGGAAGCATTTGTAATAAGAGAGTAGGAGATGAACCCTCCATATGAGGTTAATCTGTTCCCAAGGTATTCAACAGGAGCGCTAAAGTATACATTTTTCGTCTGAAACTCATCAACATTGAGGTCAAGACCAATAGAAGAAGGATCATCAAGGACTTGGGAGGCCTTTCCTAAGTTTTTTATATCAACGACAGGTTTCTTTATAGTTATAGATGACACATTCCAATTCTCCATGTTTTCAATCTGTAATGAGTTATGTCATAACAATACTCTAAAAATATAAGTAAAGAAAAAAAATAAACCTCTCTAAAAGGTATTAACAAATATTCTTTACATTGAATGATAATTAAATAATTATATGACCTCAAATAAAAATAATAAATAACAATTTATTATTAAATATGATTTAATAAAAGCCTCAA
>KZ807117.1:417597-432990 GCA_000696205.2 Oncopeltus fasciatus
AAAAAAAAAAAAAAAAAAAAAAAAAAAAAAAAAAAAAAAAAAAAAAAAAAAAAAAAATACAAACACTTGCTTGGCTCTTCTAAATGGAAAGAGAATAATGGTAAAATTTTTATTCATTTTAATTAGAACTGAATACAAATTTTAAGTACCACACCATTTTAAACAAAGAACCATCCTGATGGCTAAACAAAGAATTTTATTAAGGCAATTAACAAAAATTGTAAAGCTTTCAATTAAGCTGGAGAAATTAGTCAGGGTTTCGGTCAGGATAAGAAAATTAAATACTTAAAAATTATTGGGTAATTATTTTATTATTAACGATGTTTTGACTTAACTTGTAAGTCATCATCGAAGTGATAGTGATATCTAGAGAGATCTCTGAGGGAGGTTTATGGTCAAATCTCAGAGTGCAGAACTAAACTGAGTCATTCAGTAGAGTTCTTTACTCTGAAATATCACCCCTTGGAGATCTCTATAGATATCACTATCACCTTGATAACTTAAAAGTTAAGTCAAAACATCGTTAATAATAAAATAATTACCCAATAATTTTGGAGTATTTTATTTTTCTGATCCTGACCGAAACCCTGACTAATTTCTCCAGCATAATACTCGATAGCCAACGAATCTCCAAAGCATTCAATTAGATTAAAATAAAAGGTGTAAAGATAAAAGAGAAAAACTATTGTCTCTCATACTTAACTTATTACCACAATATCATGGAGAAATTAAATTGTAGAAAAAATAACTTAAATTGTATTTTAAAAAAAGTACAATATTTTTGGATAATAAGAAATCAGACAGTATGGGAAAATCATTGCTGATATTTTGGATGTAAGCCAATTTCTGTTATGTAACCTAATGGGGCATCTGTTATTTAACTTTTTAAATCAGATGTTTAATTATTCATTTTCTCCATTTAAATTTTTTTTGCAAAACCCTGAAACTGCTTCATATGAACATGGGGAAAGATTCAATGGAAAACAACCTTGCTGAGACGAGTGAGGAAAAACTTTCAAGTCAGAATTCAATTTCAATTATACCTAATAAATTTTATTTTATTCGACAGTTCTTTATAACATCCTTAAGATTATATCATTTCAGTAGCATGGATAAAATATTGAAAAATATATGTATGTGATTGAGAACATAGAGGATTTACCTTAAGGAAATCAAATTATCTACACGACCTGACTTTTGAAAAATTTCTTGGATTTTTCCGTTCTAAAAATATGATGAATATATATATATATATATATATATATATATATAACATTTTTTAATAGAAATATAGTTATGATAAAAAACACNCTTGGTTTCAAATGTATATTCTACCAGTGCTTATACTGCTATTATTATATAGTATTATATTAGTGCCTAATTTACTAAACAGGGTGCACTTCAGTTGCAATGGAAGTGGAAGATTTCAACTTCAACCTCCTGAGGATGGACTGTTACTGTGTTGGCTATGACCTCAGAGCAGAAAAACTCAAACCCTCCACTACCTCCCTGGATAGATGAGATTTATCAAACTAGAGAGATGACAACACACCTAAGGATGTAAACCCCTACTATAAATCAAAGGTCCTTCAAGGTTAGTTGGTGTTAAGAGCAGGACCTACCACATTGCTGCTAGAAAATTAAGCATTATCTATAAGGACAAGAGCATACAGGTATATTTAAGGGCTAAAGATTCCATGAGTCCATAAAACCAAATTAAAAAAAAAATCTATTTCTCCGCACACATTCTAGCATTGGAAATGAGTTGTCTTTTACCTATGTAAACAAAAATTTCGGTGATTACCCAAATTTATACATGTAATAATATTGTTTCTATAAGTGAAGTCATGTTTAATATTTATATTGACTTTACAATTGTAATAATTGTACTTTTTATAATTTTAACAAACGAAGAAGACAAATTCCATTTCTTGGATCAGTGTAACAAATAAATATTACATTATATTTTACAATAGAAAAAAATTAAATAAGTTAATTTTTTTATAAATACAATTCTTAACCTATTAAAAAGTTAAAGTATGAGTCATACCGATAATTTGTACAGTCGAGAACTTTTGCACTGCTTTGAATGGTCAAAGCAGAAGCACTTAGTGCAACCCTGCCTATTACTTGCTTGAATATTAAAAGATCCCTCACGGCAGATATCACAGCCTTCGCCTTCAACATTTTCTTTGCATAAACATTGTCCAGAGTTCTGAATAAAAAATAAAAATATTGCAACTTCAAAAATAAATCTTGATATTTTTAGTTCACTCCATGCATTATACAAAATATATGTGATTGTGTTTATAAGTACGTGTGTGAGTGCAAGTATTTTAAACACATACTTTATGTGTGTATAATTTCTTAAATTTAAAGTTGTGAAAAAGAACCTCTTACACTGTCACATATTTCTGAGATTGTTCCTCTAGTATCACAGTCACATTCCAAACATTCAGGGAAATAATGATAACCATGATCACAACTATCACACTGTCTTCCAACAACATTCTTCTTACAGCTGGAATAGGGTTATTTAAATGGTAATAAAATGCAAATAATAACAATTAGTTTTAAGAAAAAATAATAAATAATTGCTAAAAAAAAATAGATAAACTGACTTGCAACTTCCATAAGTAGAATCACATTGGAGGTTACCATCTTCTAAACCAAGTGGGTTGCATTCACATTCTCGGCAACCAAGTTGAGGAAAATATCCATAGGTGTTGTTGGCACACTGATCACAGAATTCTCCAATGACATTTGGGGGGCAGGAGCAATGACCTAACCAAAGCAAAACAAATAATTTCAATTAAAGTTATCATAAACAATACAATTTTGTCACAGGAGTCAATATATTTATACTTTGTCAACAGTCAAGAAAGTAAGTGAAAAATAATAATACTAAAATATCTATAAGTTTAACACATGTTTTTTTTTTTACAAGTCAAGAAGTCAAAGTCCTGCTTCTCAGGGATCATTCAATATTTCCATTTCAGTCATTAATTATGACCAAAGGATTAGGAGTTTGTCATGAACATGTGATTCAGGTGGCACAAGGTCCCCTTTTGCCTTCATAATAGCAGAAGATGGCTTATGATGTAAGCCAAAACATCGGCAGATAATAAAAAAAACACATTTTCAAATTGTATTTTTGGATCGACCTTGACTGCCCCCCCCCCCAAAAAAAAAAAAATCTACTTCTAAAACTAAGTTTTTCTGGATGGAGAAAGTGTAAATTCATTGAAAAATGTAATTTTGCTTTAGGTAGATAATAAATCACAAAAAACATTTCATTACATTATATAATCAATATCAATTCACTTATCAGTCAAATCATTGTGGCCTAAACATAACCAGTAATTATTAAATTGTAACTAAGTATTAATTTAGTCACGGTTTATTATCCCACATAAATTTTAAACATTTAATGCTAGTGAATAGAATAAAAAATCTACCTGCTCCAGTCAGGACTCAAACCTGAATCTCCTGCTGGTGGTGCAATGAAAGCATACCGGGCCGGAAAGCAGGAGGTCCAGGTTCGAGTCCTGGCTGGGACAGATAGATTTTTTATTCTATTCCCTCGCATTAATTGTTTAAAATTTACGTGGGATAATAAACCACAACTAAATTAATATTTTATAAATAAAAAGTAAATAACGAGAGTCGATAAATAGCTAGACAATATCAGCTCCTTCGAGCATAAGATGATGTATTCGTCTTTCTCATAGGTTAGGCTCTCGCTAGTGTGTTGGGAATTTAATAAGTTATCTAGCTCGTCCCGGTGGTGCAATGGAAGCATACCAGCCTGGAAAGCAGGAGATCCAGGTTTGAGTCCTGGCTGGGACAGATAGATTTTTTATTCTATTTCCTTACATTAATTGCTTAAATTATAACATTTAGGAGTCATCTGTTGTGAAATTAGTAAGGTAAATAGGCATTCACTATCCATTATACATTAATAGATACATATATAATTCATAGTCACAAAAATGTGTTAATTTCTTTTCTTGTACTACAGTAGTATTTATATTAAAATTAATTAATAATGTAAATTACTATATCTTTTTTGTTTTTAAGTAATTTTTAAGTTATTATATCAAGTAAATAAAGTATAAAATACAATTAAAGTCACTATTATGATTTAAAAATAATTTAGTCACTATTCTAATCTGAGAAATATTTACCAGTGGATTCATCACAGAGAGAGTTTTCATTGCAATTGCAACGGGTGCATTCAGGGAAATTGTAATAGCCTGTCTTACATCTCTCACATCTCCTGCCAATAATGTTCTTTTTGCATGGACACTGGCCTCCAAAGGACTCACACTGGAGGCTATAGGCTCCATCTGGATGACACTCACATCGAAGGGCACCATTATTGTAGTGAGTAGTAAGAGAAAAGATTGATGACTGACAGAACTCTAGAACAAGAAACAGTTTACTTTAATAAAGTAAATAAAAAACAATAAAATTAAAAACTGATGAATTCAGTTAAAATTAGGTAACAGAAAAAGTACTACTTCCAGAACAGTGGAAACTTAAAAATTATTTAGTGTACATTTAAAAATTTTAATTTCAGGAACTAACCATTCATAATTTATGATTTTTTCTGTACAAAAAATAAGAATACTAGTAACTCTTACTCTTAAGAATTATATGAACCAGCTACCCAAAAGATTTTAAAGTAGTGTTTGAGATAAAAAGCCCCACTCTCCTGTTTAGGGTCAAATATAGGACTTCAATTGTGCTGAGGAATGTTTTACTTCATTGTATTAGGACTGCAAATTCAAAAGCTTAGCTTGAAGTGTATTTGAAGTTGAAGTAGGAGGCTCCATGTTCAATCTCTGTTCAATTTGTGGAAAGTTCATTTTATTTTTCAATGAAGCCTTGAAGAAGAATAGATGAATATCATGACTATGTAAGCCTAGATAAATATCTTATAATATTTTGTTAACATAATAATTATTTATATTATTTTTGATAAAACAGGTGGGAGAAAGAGTACTACACAGTTCACTAAGAAAAGACAAATTCCATTTCTTGGATCAGTGTAACAAATAAATATTACATTATATTTTACAATAGAAAAAAATTAAATAAGTTAATTTTTTTATAAATACAATTCTTAACCTATTAAAAAGTTAAAGTATGAGTCATACCGATAATTTGTACAGTCGAGAACTTTTGCACTGCTTTGAATGGTCAAAGCAGAAGCACTTAGTGCAACCCTGCCTATTACTTGCTTGAATATTAAAAGATCCCTCACGGCAGATATCACAGCCTTCGCCTTCAACATTTTCTTTGCATAAACATTGTCCAGAGTTCTGAATAAAAAATAAAAATATTGCAACTTCAAAAATAAATCTTGATATTTTTAGTTCACTCCATGCATTATACAAAATATATGTGATTGTGTTTATAAGTACGTGTGTGAGTGCAAGTATTTTAAACACATACTTTATGTGTGTATAATTTCTTAAATTTAAAGTTGTGAAAAAGAACCTCTTACACTGTCACATATTTCTGAGATTGTTCCTCTAGTATCACAGTCACATTCCAAACANAAAAAAAAAGTAAATAACGAGAATCATTTAAACAGCTTGACAATGTCAGCTCCTCCGAGCATAAGACGATATGTTCGTTGGCCTCGGAGGTTGGACTTACGACACTAGTGTGAGGAATTTAATAACTTATCAGACTGGTCCCGGTAGCATAATTGGTGAATGCACTGGTCCGAATAGCAGGAGATCCAGGTTCGAGTCCTGGCTGGGACAGTTAGATTTTTTATTCTGTTCCCTTGCACTAAAAATTAGTAAAATTTACGTGGGATTAAATACCACAAAAAAATCATATTTATAAAATTACAATGAGTATAATTTTCCGGGAGATGTCTCGTCTTTCATCAGTGAGGTGACTCCTCGAAAATTTTACTCATTGTAATTTTTTTCATGGTATGTGTTCAAAACACTCTTTTTCTCACCTATTCTTATTTATTATATATATATTGCAGCTGCGAGTACTTAATTTTTTATATATACATTTCTCCCTCCCTCCCTCCATCCCTCCCTCAAAATTAGCAATGGTGATAAGACATTGGAAAGGAGATGAGCTCTAGGCGACCATCGATCATCAATTTGACTCATCAAGCTCTTGAGTCAAATCCAAGTACTCACTAACTTGCCAGTGAGCTAAGTGTCATAATATATTGTTAGTTCCCATCTATTCACCTTGGGAAAGGGAGCAGTAGATTGGTCCCTCACAAACTTACTCCTCAGTAATCAGCTAAAAAATTAGAAATTTGAGAAAAATTTTTGAAAAACCATTCTGATATGAGATCTTCCCAGAAGATTGTCACCTGTGATGAAAAGTGAGTTTACTGGCCAAATCCTAATACTCATAAGAAATGTCTCAATCCCAGTCAAACTGCCTTTCCATTTGCTTCAAAGTGAAAATTTGAGGAGAAAAAAATCCATGCTTAACTTTTTAGGTATTATGAAAGTGTTTTCACGAATTTGTTCATGATGGATGCTCTATGGATTTTTAGCTCTACTGAGAACAACTGGAATGATTGTGCGTGAAGTTGTCTTAGCTCTCAGATATGGTGGATATCTGTTGAGACCCAACTATGTAAATTTGGGAGTATTTGTTTATAATCAATCACATTATTAATAGATATTACATCAGATTATTAAGAATATGACTCAAAGATTTGTTGAACTTTTTTAATTTAAACATATGAAGATTCCAGGAGATTACAAGGGCACTTAATCTTGTAGAAAAATGGTGTCAAGAAAATAAAATGGAGCTTAATCCAAATAATATTCCATTATTCCCTGTGAATCACAATATGCTACTTAAGAAGTAAAGACTTAAAAAGAGACAACTCTATATGAGATCTAACAAGCACAACCCAGTATATTCAACTTACATTTTAGGAACATACAAATTCTGTAAGCAAATGTACCCATTGCATAATTGATATACGTAGCATGATCATTAATTAGTCAAGCAAAATTAAGGAGAGATCCAATAAACCACAACTTTCAATACTGTTTAAAAAAATTTGAAGTAAATTAGAGTGTAGTTCAATTATATTTTATTCAGACATAACAAATGACATTTACTAAAAAGAACCTGATTAAAGAAAATTAAACATTTCCTCAAGTTCACCAAATCAAAGAGAGAGAAATTTACAGTAATACAAATAAAACAAACAACAACCTGACAGAACATTCCTCAGTTTCTTGTTTTGTTATGTCATTACTGTTATTTATGAATTGTTAAGGATGTGATTACTTCAAAATCTTACAAAACAAAAATATAGATCCAGATTGTTCACGTATGATGAACCATGATCCATATTTTAAATAATACATAAAAGCCTTATGAAGGGATAATTGAGAGATAGGGACTAGGTAAGCCGTGACTAACACTTCAATAATTTACATATACAGATAACCATACAGGAGGTTACATTATGAGGGTCATGTTGCCTCCTAGAGGTTTTATAATACAAAAAGTTTTATATTAAAATAATGTATAATATTCATAAAATATCTTGTACTTCAACACCTTCCTTCATTGTTTAATCATAAAACTTTCACAGTCTATCTAACTCACACACAGTCCCAGTTCTTCATTGATCTTCTTTAGTCGAGGACTGTGAAGGGGCTTAGTAAAACTATCAGCTGTTTGCTCTTGAGTCACAACTCTTCTTATCCTGAATAAGTGTGTGTCGATATGTGTTTTGTGCATTTGTGCCATACCGGATTTTCAGCCAATGACCTATAGGGATAACTCTAATATTTAATCGATAAAGCCCACCAAATATTTGTTAAAAGCCTGAAACAAGAGTTTCTTTCACTTCAATCAATCTACAATTGAAATTTGCTTTTTGGTCTCTGATCCTGAGCAGCTAGGACCGAAAATAAATTTTTGGAAATGGTAGGAACATACCATACATTAGTTAATATAAATTTCTTCAATATTCTTCCCGCAAAAACTTGGATATCAATAGATTCCTGACCAATGGCCTTTATATTTGTACCATCAGCCATTATTATTACATGATCATTATCATTCAATTTTTTTTCACAATAAGCACATTTTATTTGCTTTTTATCAACAGCAGTTTTATATGGTTTATCTTAATTTATTTTTCTACCTTCTATTATTGCCTTTGCATGTAAAACCTCTTCAGAAACATTTACAATTAAATCTTTTTATATACGTGCATAATTTTTAAGTTAAATTTTCTAAATTTTTATTATCATCTTTAATTAATCTCCAACTGTTGGTAAAATATTTGAATGTTTCAGGTAAACTTTTCAAAATTTTACAAATCAATAAAACATCTTTGTTACCTTCAGGTTGCTTTTCTATTACCTGCTTAAGTTGGTTCCAATTATTTGACAGTCTTGATATAAATCCCACTGAATCGTATCCAGATAGCCACTTATCTTCGAAAAACTATGTTATACAGGTCAAATATTCTGTCTTCAGAAAACGTATCGAAGAGTTGACACAGTCCTAACCACAAATCTCTAGCAGTTTCATATCTTCACATTTTCGCTAACATTTCTTTTTTTTTTTTTTTTTTTTTTTTCTTTTTTTTTTTTGCGCATGGACTGCCAGGGTCATTAGCGCATATTATAGTAATCAATCTCACTTGATTAAATCAGATTTCTAATATAACAAATGCATACAATATTCGTGAAAGAATAAATGTAATTTTATATTTTGTTACTGATATTTGTATCTTTTAGAAAGGACAAGACGTTCCTACACTTATCTCCATCGCGCTTGAGAAGAGATTTCAGATTTCCATCGATGCCATGCTTGGCACGAAGATTGCTAAGATGCGTGCAGCTGATTAGTATGTGCTCCACACTCAGTATTTCTCCACAGGCTGAACAGATTGGGCGACGCCTGCCGACAAGATGATGTCCGTGTGTCATACGGGTATGACCTATACGTAGGCGACTTAAGATGACTTGCTCGCGACGAGTGAACGTTTCTTTGTAGTACGGAGGTCGAACGGAATCTTCCACTGCCTTGAGTTGGGCTGTGCTTTGGGACCACTTCTCTTGCCAGTTCTTCCAAACGGCTTCCTTTAATCTACGTTTTTGGTCGTCTGGGTGGTGCTTAAAATTAGGGTTTTGATTTTTTGTCGTTGCTTCCTTTGCAGCAAGGTCAGCTTGTTCATTTCCATGAATTCCAGCGTGTCCAGGTATCCAAAGGAGAGTTGTGACAATATTTTTTGAGTTGAGGATGTCTATTGTGTTGAGTATGTCTTTAGTAAGTGGGTCTTTTGAGAATGTATTTTTTAAAGCGGATATGGAGCTTAATGAGTCAGTGCAGAGGAGAATTTTAATTTCTTGAGAATCCAGAAAATGTTGAAGTGCTTCTCTGATTCCTAGCATTTCTATTCTGTAAATATTTATTTCTTTAGGCACAGACGCTGCTATAGTTTGTTCTGGAAATATAACTGAATATCCGGCACCTTCATCAGACTTTGATCCATCTGTAAAGATTATTGTGTGATCCTTATATTTCTGAATAGCCTCGGAGTAAAGTTTTCTATAAATGTCATCCGGTGAGTCCTGTTTGTAGTACTTTGCAAGACTTAGATCACAATTAACAAAATTTATTGTCCATGGATATGAAGTGTACTGCTTGTGTAAGAGCATGGGATAAATTTCTTCGGATAAGCTTGAAACCAATTCATTAAATCTTATCCCCAGGGGTCTGGTTCGCGTTTGCATTAAGTGGTAGGGTTGTTTCAGTGGAAGTTCTTTTATCTTTTTGTGAAGAAAGTGGTTTGGTTTCGCTAAAATGGAAGTTGCAAAGGCTAAGGTTATTTGTGCTCTTCTAAGGCATGGTGGTAGATGATTCGATTCTGTGTATAAGGAGTCCAAATTACTTGTTCTGAATGCCCCAAGGCATATTCTTAAACCACAATTATAGAGACGGTCTATTTTTTTAAGCCAGGATTTCCGAGCTGATGAGTAGATTGGACATCCGTAATCGAGTTTTGAGCGTATTAATGCATCAAAGACTCGAAGCAAAATTTTTGTATCAGCTCCCCATTTCAATCCAGATATTACTTTTAGTAATTTAATAGAATTTTCGCATTTCTTTGTTATGTAGTCTATGTGGTCTCTCCACCTTAATGCTGAATCTAGGACTAGGCCCAAGAACTTATGATTGTCCTTGAACGCGATTTCCTGACCACTCAGAAGGAGGTTTGGATGGTTATGGGGTCGTCGGAGTCTACAGAAGTGCATGGCCACAGTTTTATTTTCGGAGAAACACAATCCTAAATCTGATGCAGAATCACTGATGACATTAATGGCAGTTTGCAATTTCTCAGTTTCGTAATTTTCGCTTGAGTGAGTCATGTATAGGGCAATGTCATCAGCGAATATTGATTTCTCTATTCTGTCTGGGATATTATTTAAAACTTCATTAATGGATATGAGGAACAGTGTGCAGCTCAAGTTTGATCCCTGCATTATACCGTTCTCCTGAAAGAAAGGTGAGGAAACTGCATCTCCAACTCTTACTCTAAAATATCTATTGTCCAGGAAATCTTTTATAAAAAGTGGAAGTCTTCCCCTGAAATTCCATCTGTGGAGTTGACGAATTATATTAAATCTCCACGTTCGATCATAGGCCTGTTTAAGATCGAAAAATATAATGGTGCAGTGTTTTCTTTCTATGAATGCGTTCTGAACATGATCTTCCAACCCAGCGAGTTGGTCAAGTGTACTGTATCCTTCTCGAAACCCTGCCTGGTAGGGGCTAATCAGGTTCTTATTTTCTAGCACTTTAATAAGTCGATAATTTATTATGACTTCCAATAGCTTTCCGAGGCAACTGTTTAATGAGATAGGTCTATAGCTGTCGAGCAGATGGGGATCTTTGTTGGGTTTCAGAATAGGAATGAGCATCGAGGTTTTCCAACAGCTCGGGTATACTTTGAATTTCCACAATGAATTATAGAGATCTAGCAGAGCATGTTTCCCAGCAGAAGGAAGGTTTTTAATCATCTTGTAGGTTACACTGTCGCTACCTGGGGCTGATGAAATATTTATTGATTCCAAAGCTCTTTCAAGCTCACCTAGTGTGAGATCCTGATTGTATGGAAGCTTTCCTGTGTTTTCCAAGTCAAAGTTGAGTTCTCTTGCTTCCTCTCTCTCTTTCAATTGTTGAAAGTATTCGTTATATGAACTGGTGCTGTAGATACTTTCATAATGGTGGCCAAACATTTCGACTACTTGCTCTGGGTCACTGATGTAGGAATTATTTAATTTAATTATTGGCACTTCAGGAAGTGTATTTCTTCCACTCAAGGACTTAACCTTTCTCCACACTTCAGCTGAAGGAGTATCATCCTTAAGTGAGCTAACATATTCCAGCCATGATTTCTTCTTTGCCAATACTTTTAATCTTCGTTCTTTAGCGGCTAACATTTCTTGTCATATTTTTAGGCATTATTAACAATGCTTGATTGTCTATTCTTTTAAACAGAGCTAGTTCCTTTTTAAGGCTTTCTGAAACTTCGCCATCTAATGAAGTTGCCAGCAAAGTCCATGACCCATCGACAATTTCTATCGTTCTTGGTATTATGCCTAAGGCCATTCGTATTTTTGCCTTCCAGTTGTCCCAAATGGATTTTCCTTCTAAGTGGGTAATTTGAGGCATCGAGAATGACTTCAATTGCAATCCCATTTTAAACTCAGAAATTGTTGGTTGCCGTGCGGCCAAAGACAATCAAACTTTCACGTATAATTTCTTTATGGATGCACGCAGAACCCATAACCTGTTCATGTATGATGAACCATGATTATTATTTTAAATGATACATAAAAACCTTATGAAAGGATAATTCAGAGATAGGAACTAGGTAGCCGTGACTAACACTTAAATAACTCACATACACAGATAACCATGCATGTGGTTATGTTGCCTCCTAGATGTTTTATAATACAAAAAGTTTTATATTAAAATAATGTATAATATACATAACATATTTATATAAATAGTATGTACATATATGTACTTCAGCACAGATAAGTTATTTCAGAGCAGAACATATACAAAAGACACTAAAAAATTATTCTGACCTTTAATAACTTCTTGGTCAATTTTCTTTTTTTTTTATTGCACATCGACTCCTGAGGTCATTGGCGCTAAAAAATCTTTATATACAATAATAATAATGCTATTGAAACATACCACTGATATTGCTGCCAGCATTAAAAAAATTTCTAGAACATTCATTCACAAATCTAGCAATACTTCCTTCTTCTTTATCCTTAATAAGATGTTGAGAAAATTTAGAATCTGGTACCAACAAAACGTAATCCAACCAAACATTCCTGTCTTTTGGTTCCTGTTAAATTCAAAAATATTTTATAAAATGACAATAAAAAAAAAAATGTAATGGCACAAAAGATCTTCAAGAACAATTTCTATAATAATGACATGGTCTTCCTATATTTTTCACTAAACTTTTTTAAAAAACTAGCAATCAAATTTTTCTTAATACTTATATTTTCAGGTAGTCCTTTTTATTTTAGACATCATTAGAGAATGATACTCTTAATATTATGTGTCTATGTATATATTTTAATGAAAATATAAGTTTGGGTTATTGCCCAAATTTAAATTTTAGTGAATTCAAAGGAAGCTATTGAGAGTATTCTCATGAAAGATTTTTAGAAAATGTTTAGAAACTGGTTACTTACAGCGAACTGGAAAAACTCCAAAGGCTAATATGCCTTGGAGTAACAGGGGCATTAATATGATTCTTTTAATATATTCACATTTTATCACAAGTTATTAATAGATTTAAATCAAAATAGATTTTTTAACAGATCAGTAATTAGCAATAAAGAGTCATCATTCTTCCTTTAAAAAGTATAACATAAATAGACTTGCTGAAAAGTGATTATCTGAATATACTTAAATTGAGAGAAGTACAAGAGCCTTCCTTGAGAGATGATATGAACTTGAAAGGCTAGATAGTTTTCCTATGTTAAAATTTCTCAAAGTAGTACTATTGTAAATATATGATCAGAGTAAATGATAAGGGTAGAAATACTTACTTTCAGAGATAACAAAAAATTTTCTGTCAGATAAATGCTCTTTCCATCATTTCGCTTAACCACAGAACGACAACCTGAGCTGGATGGGCAATGTACTAATGGCAAGATTCCTTCATATGAATATCCATTGTGAACTATTACATCCAAATTAAATGCTGAAAATTAAAATTGAGATATAACTTATATGAAGTTATGTCAATTTATCATAATATATTATAATGTATATATTATCTACTTAAAGGATAAGTATGAGAATAAAATAAACCAAACTGAGTTTAATTTAATTCTTGATTGTCAATAATACAGATTTATTCATGAATAGATAGAAATAGAAATATTTTTCAATAAATTTTACCTAAATGCCTAAGGAATTTAAAGGCAGACAGCTTTGAGCTGAACCTTAATATCGCCAATTTGGCATTAAGAATATTTATAAAAAATTTTTTTAGTTTTGTTTAACCATTCTGGCGTGAGTGGAACAATGAATATTCATTGTGGTGTCTATTTATATAATCACTTTCTACGAGAAGTAAAATCAGAGGAAGAAATACTAGAAAATGTAACTGAATAATGAGTTACATAAAATTGAGGACTTCAGCAAATGAAAAACAGAATAAATTTAGCTCTGAGTCTATAATCTTGTCTCATTTAAGTCAACATTTTAGGTTTTAATAAGAATTATTATTAGTGTATGTGTGTGTGAGTGTGTGAGTGTGTGTGACATTGTCTACTAATGATTAATATGTTGATATGATCTTTGTCATAAGAGGTTCAAATATTATAGGAATTCAGTTTAATTTTATTGTTAATTCTTAAGTTTTATGATAATATGTTTACTACCATTTTATTTGTATAGTGATATTTCAACTATTATATTTGTATTACTTGTATTAATCGCAGTCATACAAGTGGTGAAAGCAATTGTTATTTAAAATGGTGGTAAATATTATATTCAAACATAATTCTAAATAAAATTCACTCTTTGACACACCTACTTCAAAAGGGTTCACCAACTAAATGTGATTTATGAAAGAAAAATAAAAGATAATTCACCATGTGGTTTATCAGTACATCAATAGTTGAATTCGATCAGCAATAATTAAGAAAAAAGACTTTTACGAAAAAATAAATAATTCATTTCTTAATGTCAACATTTTGGTTTGAAATCCAGGCCATATTTATAACTGAAAATGACAAGATACAGATTATATTGCTTATTACAATAAAATTCTAAATAAAGGGGTGTATAAAAAAAAATGACTGTTTTATCAAATTCAAGATTCAAAAGACTGTTAACGTTTTAATCCTATTTAATACTTCTCAGTTTTTCCATTACTAACAACCTCTTTAGACCACACTCTAAGCCTTAATCCCTTTAGATTTTCTTCAAAAAAAAAAAAGCCTCAGTTTAGGTTTTTGTTTCAAAAAAGAAACGTGACAGTGTTCTACAAAATTCTCGTATTTTTAAGACGTAACTGGAAAAAAACAGCCACTATAAATACTAAACTTGAAAGGGAAGGTACCCTTAACCAGTGCAAAGTGGGGCAATGTTTTCAAAAATATAGCACTGGAGTTAAGAGCCAAAGTAAGAAGGACTCTGAGAGACCATTAATGGATATTAAGAGGTTCAGTAGGAAGATATTGAGTCAAATCCATCCACAAGTACTCCTGAAGTTGCTAGGGAAGATGGTGTGTCAAAATTATACTCTTAGTTGCCATCTAATCTCCATGGGAAAGGTGAATAAGAGCAGTATTCCTCAGCAATCAGATAAGAAGTTAGAAATTTGTGAAAATTTATTTTAAAACCCTTCTGATTTGAGGTTTTACTGGAAGATAGTTAGCTATGATAAAAAGTGGGTTTACTACAAACTCCAAATACCAGTAAGGAATGTCTAGATCATTGTCAAACTGCTTGTATTTGTAGCCAAAATGTTGACATTATAGAATAAATTCTTATACATTTTTTCATGACTTTTTTCTGAAATCTTTGCTGACCAAATGTCCACTATTGATGTACACAGTTTAATATAGTACACTATCAAGCAAAAAAATAGAATAAATACTAAACTCGCATCACATTACTCACTCCTAGGCACTGAAATTCACTCCTTGGCATATTTATTTTTTGCATGAAGAATGAAGACATTACCATTAAAATTTCATAATGAACAAAATATTGCAAATTTAAAAAAAGAATACTACACTCATTAGGTCAAACTGGGTTCTGACCTCAATTCCATATAGGACTCTGACATATAAAAAATTATAAATATTATAC
>KZ807117.1:435733-448335 GCA_000696205.2 Oncopeltus fasciatus
TCTGACACTGTTATATATATATATATAAATGAATGGAATTGGATTAAGACCATTTAAGGGAAGAATAGAGTGTCACTACTACTCACAATGGCCTAAGAAGAATTCTGAATTACATCAAATAGCTAGAGGAGAGGTTGCTCACTATTTAATGCTACCAACAGTCCCAAAGTGGTGAGCTATTAATATCTAAAAATTTTTTTGGAATAAGTTTGCCAGCATAATATCAAGTGGAACAGGAAAATATTAATTGAAATTCATCAACATTACACTTATCCTGGTTGTATTTTCTTTTAACTAGAAGAGTGATTTTTCATTTTGCAAATAGCTCTATTGTGTATAGGCATTCTGTCAAAATTTTTAATGTTGTCAAGGAGTCTTGTATTTTTACAGATCCAAAATTATGAAAAGTAGTGATTATAAAAACAATTGATTAATAATGACTCAGGCAACTGTAACTCGTCTTCATTTATTTCAGTGTTTAATCTCACAACTAAGCCCTTAGGCATTTAAGTCTGGCAACTTTCTTTGCAATACACTCAGAGATATTCATAGCTTATATAAAAAATAACGAAATAAAACCAACTCTTTGGACAATTTATTTCACTTTTGTTCTGTTTTCTTCACAATTGCATTAGAGTTTCTCCTGCACTTATTTATGGGTAACTAAACAACTGCCTAATCTCACTATTTAGTGTGGAAACCATCAGATGACTTAAACAATGACAGCTTTTTGACATGTCAACCTTCTGAAGTTCATGCTTTATAAGGTTCAATTTTCAGAATAGTCTTCAGGAGAAGGTGGGAGATAATTTTGTCATAGTCAAACAAAGCTTGTTAACAGCTACCTAGTTTATATCCATTGTATTCAAATAATAAAGTCAGGAAATATATTAAAAACTAATATGAAAAGTGTAAGAGAGCTAAATTAGCCCACATAAAAAAGAAACATCAACCTTTCTCCCACAATTTATAATCTAAAACTTATATTATAACCAATTTATTTTATTGTTAACAATTTATAACAAAACACAAAAAAATAACCCAAGCATGCTTTGAGTTTAATTGAAACCAGGATTGATTAAAAATTAAACTCAAATAGTATATTTAATGACAATATATCAACAGGTCAAACACAAATTAGTTTTACAAGGTACCATCAGAGGTGCTGATAGAAAAGGTTGAAATTACTTAGAAATATGAGAAATTTGTTTAGCTTTCTAAAATTACTTAGAATTATGAGAAATTTATCAAATCTAAAAGCATATCAGTGGGCCTAAATGCCAAGTACTACAACAGTTCTAGTAATTCTAAAATTTGTTTAACATAATATGTATGTGTGTATGGTTAGGATTAGGATCAGATTATAGGGTGATCAACATCATGGTTATTACACCCTGACTGTTGGGGTTTATCTAAGGTTAAATCTGTTATCTATTCTTTTAAGTGTATGTGTATATATATATATATATATATATATATATATACATACATATATATACAAGTAATTATTAATTTATTTTTGGCTTGATAGACATAATGAATCNCTCTTCACTCCTCACAAACAAAGGGCAAGAATTTTCTTATTTACTATATATATTGTTTGTTTGTTTGGATTTTAGTTTCTTAAAATATATAATAATTCATACTGTTACTCCACCTATAATAAAAATAAATTAAATTTGTTAAGAGATGAGGATTTTTGAATCGGTATTACATATTTCTTGAACATGCTCTAAACAATGTCCTATCTTTATAACATAGATGAAAATAAATCATAGAATTACAAGAAGAAATTTATAGACAAGCAAGGATATAGAATAGTGGTTTTTTTTCTTACATTTTTAAAGAATATTGCTTACTTTATGAATCTCAAACTTTATCGGTCGGATTGTTATTTTATAAGAATATAGTTCAAGCATTGTAAATTTTGTAAAAATTTATTTTTTCTTTGCAACTATGATTATTATAAAGTTTGTTGAATAGTGAATAAATAACCTGGGAGGAACAACTGATGTGCTTTATGACTATTAATACATAATGGTATTTGTATGATAATAGTAAAGCTTTTTAAATAAAATGAAAAAGAAAAAAAAAATTGTTTTATTATAAGATGAATTTAGGATGAATAAAAATATACTATAGAAGCATTAAATATAAATGTCAAATATTATAAGTACGGGTATACCAGATGAGAAGGAAAATTACACATACTCGAACACATCAAACAATACTTTTTTTTATGTACAAAGAAAGTATTTATAATTTAAAATAAACATTTTTAGCAGTATATCTCTTTTTATTGTTTACTAAATAGTTATTTACTTTGCCCATGTTTTTAATTGATGACTTTATTTACATGCCTGCATGCTTTTATAGCTAATACATTTTAAGTCTTAAATTGTAATAAATACTCTAAAGATTAATTTAACTATTGTCTCCTAAAAGAGTCAAATAATGTTCAAAAAATGATTTTAAATCCTTATGTTTATTCACTATGAACCTCACCTGATCATGCTTAATAAATGAATGGGACAGAAAAAAAAAAGAAAGTATTATTTTATAATATTTGACAAACTAAAATTATTAAGTGTTATAATATAAGCAAAATATCAATCTGACATAAGCTTTTTAGTTGAGATACTAACCTTTTTAAGATCAAGAGGAGTTTCATAATTTGTTCCTCGACATTTCCCATCCCTCATAATGCATACAGGGCTTGGCTTGAGGTATTCATAGGCTGTTTCTGGACTATAAGGAACTAAGCTGATAGATTCAATGCCAATACTTGCTTTATTCTTAAGCTAGAAACAAATGCATGGATAAATAAAATGGATGAGTAAATTAAAAAAAAAAAAAAAACTATATCAATTGAACAAAATAAGCTAATCAAGCAAAGCTATTTAGCATTTAATCATTTTCCAAGAATCTTACTGTTATTTAGTCATAGTTGGAATGATTACACTGGGGAACACATTTTTTGTTGAGTTAGATCTGACACTGTTTTTACACTAATTCTTGGCGTCTGAATCTGAGATTAACCTCAGATTTTGTCTATCACATCAACTTTTAAATTTACCTCGGCAAATAACACCAATTTGACACGGTCCAACCATGAAGAAGAAACGATAAATACTTCTGATGACCGTCGAAGCCTACGTGAACAACTTTTAAATTACAGGAAATCCTCGGAAATCATAAAAGTCATGCATTTAAAAGTACATAAAGTAAAAATGTACTAAATATACAGTTTACAAAACATTTAATGTAAGTTCATACATATAAAATTATTTAATTATTGAACAGTACTTAAAAATTAAAATTAAAATTTGTAGCTTTTTCTGGAGTGTTTAGTTTACTTAAATTCGCACTTGATGCTCCAACAATAGTCAGCCATCATATGTACGTCGCATCTACCTTGATACCTTGCTTCCATGACCCTCAAATCTTAATGGAAACACTCACCCTGCTTATCATTCTTTGCACCAAGATTGTCCGGGAAAATAGCAAGGGGGCTGTGTAGAAAATGCAATTTAATGATCATGTTGCAACCTAGCTTTTGAAAGCTTTCCAAAATTTGCTGGACAATTTCGGAGTAATTCAATGCTCGTGTATTTCTAAGAGAGTTTTTAACAATGTTCATTATGGCCATATCCGTATTCCCCTTCTTCCAAAGAGGGAAATTTATTGAAAACTGGCAAGGGGAATTCGGATGAATGCGGTACTGGGCGTATAACTGACAGAAAACTAGGATATTCTATTTTACATTTATTTTTTCTTGTTATATCCCGATGTTTTCACTACACAAAAGTAACAATCACTTGAATGATCTTTTTGCGATGTTTGTCCTTTGACTGGGAATGGTAAAACTGCCACATGTATAACATAACCAATCGGGGCTGTTTATGCACTTTCGACGTGTAGGAGAAGAGCTAGCCATAAGGAAATGTTTCAGTTCAAACACACTATGTAGTTCTTTACACTTCCGTAATTAAATACTAAATACTGCTTACCAACACACAACATATCACCACAGTATAACAGATGTAACTAAACAGGCAGGTCTAGACCAGCATGCGCCTCACCCACATAGAAACCGAACATGACCTGATAGAAGAAAACTAAAAACAATTTTGAAACCAGCATGCTTAATTGAATATAAAACAGCTAAAAAAATCTAACTCAACAGATACTGAGTTTCAAATTGTTCCCCAGTGTTATTCCTGAACCATAAATCGTGTCACTGAGCTGGATGCATACCCATTCCCAAGAGTCGATGATGTAGTTAACCAAATTGCAAACTTAAAGTGGTACACGAAAATCGAACTCCAATAAGCGTATCATCAAATTCCGATAAGAGAGGATGAAAGATATACAGCTTTTAAAGCTGGCGGACGATTGTGGGAATTCCTTTCGGAGTTACCAATGGAGTTGCAGCTTTTCAACACACGATCAACCAAATAATCAACAAAAAAAATTAAGTGGCACTTTCGTACTTCTAGACGATGTTACAATTGGAGGATCTTCCAAGGAAGAACACGAAACTAACCTAAAAAACTTCATTCAGGCGACAAAAAAATATAACCTAACGATAAATAAAGAGAAAAGCACTTTTTCCATATGAACAGTTAATATTTTCGGTTATTTGGTATCTTTCAAAACTATCAAGTCTGATCCTAAACGCCTACAGCCGTTGTGAGAACTGCCGCTCCCTAAAAACAAACCTGGTCTTCAGCAAGCACTTGACCAGTTTGCTCACTCTTCTCCTTTTATATACAGGTTCTCTGATAAAATTAGGCTTTTGATCGATTGTAAATTGACATTTTGGGAAGAAAATCGACAACGTTTAGATCAACTGAAATTGGACGTCGAAAATGCTGTGCTTTCTAATACAAGGAATGGGTACTTGCTAACTATTGTCAACGAATATTCTCGATTCCCATTTGTCTTTCCATGCCCGGATATGAGCACTGCTGCCATTAACAAATGTTTAATTGTTATTAACAAATGTTTGTTAACAAACATTATTTACTACCTTCAGAGCACCTTATTATGTTCATACCGATCAAGGAACTAGTTTTGTATCTAGAGAACTGAAGAAATATCTAACATCTTTCGGTACAGCTACTAGTAGGACTACTCTATATAACCCAGCCGGCAATGGAAAAATCCAGCATTACAACGGTATAATTTGGGACACAGTGCAACTAGTGGTGAAATCGGAAAACCTTGAAATTTCACAATAGGAAGAAGTTCTTAAAAGTGCACTACAGTCCATAAGATCTTTACTGTCTACGGCTACCGATGAAACCTCTCAAGCGATTTTTCAAGCATCCCCGGCAAACTGGAAGAGGATGTTCAACTCCTACCTGGCTAGCCTCTCCCGTTCTTCTCAAAAGGCACATATGACAGTCAAAATATGAGCCCAAAGTAGACGAGGTAACGCTTGTCGAGAGTAACCCTGAATACACCATTGTTTGACTGCACAGCGGCAAGGAGACCCAGGTAGTGACTTGACATCTAGCACTGATCAGAGGACCACCAACTGGCCATGAGGAAGAGGATGATGCCGAAATCGAAGATCTACCGGACCTACAGCAGGTATGCAATAAAGGTGAAATGTCTATAGAACAAGTCCCAAACAAGAAGTTGACTACCACCAGCCAGAACCTGAATCAGGATGTAGCCATCCAGAATACCGGAGGAGCTCTAGGACTTGGAGGCTACCTTCTAAATATCAAGATCACCAACTTTTCTCAGCAGGGTGTGAATGTCACATAAAACATATGACTTAACCTATACAGTTATTTTATTATTGTTCTTCTTAAAAACATATGACTTAAAACCTATACAGTTAGTTTATTATTGTTTTTCTTAAAAACAAATGACTTAACCTATGCAGTTAGTTTGTTATCGTTCCTCAAAATGTAAAACGTTATTTCAATTGTGCTTGTATTAAAGTCAAATAAAGCCTTGATTCAGAAGGTTATTATATTACATATATTTAATGGTTACAAAAACATTATTTAATACTTACCACAATGATGACAGTAATAAAATCATCGGTCATATTAAAAGTTGCTAGTTTTCCATTTTGGTCCAAAAGAGCCTGACGACAGAGCCAAGTATAGGGGCATGGATTAAGTTTCAGATTGGTCGAATAGTTATCCCTTTCACCTTCAATATCCACAGTGACAAAAGCTGTAGCAATGCTCTGTCTAGGAGTAGCATAATCAATAAGTAAAAAGGATGGATCCTTATTTCTCACCCTCAGGTCAAAGTGTAGCTCTGGAGCAGCAACAGACAACTCTGGGAGCTTAGCCAACTGAGACCCTCCCTAGAAAAATTTTTGAATGCAGAAAATACTTAAAATGTATTTTATTATTTCATAGGAAATCTCAAAAAACAAATATTAGAAAAACATTTCATTTTTGAAAAATGATAATACCAGTTTAAAAAGTTAACTTTGATTATGTTGGATGTGATCAACCAATTATATCTCCATTTACCTATTGATATGATGTTATTGCTATACCCCAGTCAGTCTGTTGCTCTGCAGTTGATAATTGTAGCTACTAAATTAAAGAAAGTTTACTGAAGTAAATTCCAATGGAGAGTTTTTTGACCGTAGATATTATTACTAGATGATTACAGTTGGGGTTCAGTCAAGGTAGATCCAAAAAAATACAAATTTTAAAACAAGTGTATTTTTAAAAATTATCTGCCGACGCTTCAGCTTACATTGTAAGCCATCTCAGGGCTCTTGAAATACAATCATNGAATACAATAATAATTTACAATATTATAATATAGAATTGCCATAATGTAATGTGATATCAAAAGTATGAATGTAGAAAGACATGTAAGAGAATTTAAAAACATGCAGACAACAACCTATTAAAAAATTATTGAAAAAAATTAAAGCTAATTGACCACACCTGCCTATCATGAAGATGAGAGAGGACGTCCTGTCTCTAAGTTCACATTTCCATGACTGAGAGGAAAATATCTTTCTTTCTTTTAAAGACACCGTGGAAGGGTGGGGGGGAAGGTAAGAGGCGGAAGGTACAAAGGGAAAGCGGCCTGTTTCAAAAGTGGGCAATAAAAAGAACAAAGGAAAAAATGAAGAGTATTATTGGGAATAAGTAACTTTGGAACTGGGAAAAATGTTTGGCAGGTTTATTCAGAAGGAGGGCTATGGTTTTTAGAAAGTTGAAAATTTTTGAATAAGCTAAAGAAACAAAAACGCCTTTTATCTGAAACCGTTCACATTAACTTACAACACAATCCAGTTAACGACAGAACGGACATAGAACAAATTTCTTCTACTTATTCAAACATTTTCAACATTCTAAAAACCATTAGCCCTCCTACTAAATAAACCAGTCAAACATTTTCCCCAGTTCCAAAGTTTCCAGTTACTTATTCCCAATAGTACCCTTCATTTTTTCCTTTGTCCTTTTTATTGCCCCCTTTTGAAACAAGCTGCTCTCCCTTTGTACCTTCCCCCCCCCCCACCATTCCACCACCCATGGTGTCTTTTTTTTTTTTAATTATATTTTCCTCTCAATCATGAAAATGTGAACTTAAGGACAGGACGTCCTCTTTTGTCTTCATGATAGGCAGGTGTGGTCAATTACTGTTTTAATTTTTTTCAATAATTTTTTTAATAGGTTGTTGTCTACATGCTTTTAAATTCTCTTACATATCTTTCTACATTCATACTTTTGATATCACATAACATTATGGAAATTCTAAATTATAATATTGTAAATTATTATTGTATTATCATGGCATTGTATTTCTACAGCCCTGAAGGTGGCTTAAAATGTAAGCCGAAACTTTGGCAGATAATCATTAAAAAAATATACATTGTATTTTTTTTTTGGTTCTACCTTGACCGAACCCCAACTGAAATCATCTAGTAATTGAAATAATTTCTATGATTTTTAACTCGCTATAGACCAGTAGCCAATTTTGAGAGTGTTGTAAATATACACCAGGTGTGGCTATTAAATAATGAGACTATTAAAGCAAAATATTTTATATAAAATTTATACATATTAGTTTTTATCACCTTCAATATACACTCCTCTATCCTTACAGCTCTCCATGTGAATTTTCAATTGTTCAAAACAGTGCTTGTCAAGCCTTGTTCTGTGAGCTCCTGCATGACACGTGCCACTTTTTCTTTCACAGCTTCAATGGACTGAAATCTTGTTCTTTATAATCAGATTTGACCTTCGAGAACAGATAAAAGTCACATGGTGCCAGGTCAGGCCAATAAGGGGGATGGTCTAAAACTGGGATATTGTACTTTGCTAAAAACATCTTGACAGACAATGCATTGTGAGCCAGCTCGTTGTCTTGATGGAGAACCCATGAGTTGTTCTTCCACAATTCGAGTCGTTTTTTCCTAACTCTTTTGCGGAGTTGAACAAGCACCTCATGGTAGTAAGTTCCATGACAATAAATTGTTTTTTCCTTTTTGTCTTTTTAGTGTTACTAGAACACCAGATACCATTTTTACAAAAAGTAATATACAAGGTGTGGCAATTAAATAACGAGACTCATGCTGCTACAGAAGAAGTACGCATGCGCCAATTCCAAATGACCGACTGCTGTTCAGTGTAAAGGTTTCTTCTTTGATTTCAGCAAAGGCTTCTGAGAATTTTTGAAGTGGAAAAGGTCATAGAAATTTGTAAAGGGAGTCTCAAAATTCATGCAAGAAGTAATTTTGATAGAAAACACAGGTTTATAATAAAAATTTGTAAATTTTTTATTGATTTATATAGTATACAGTACAGGGTTATGTATGGAATAGTATATCGGGTAAATGACCTCCACAACTTTGCTGGCACATACGCACTCTTTTGTTGAAATTTTCCATATTGTTTTTCATAAATGTTGCTGAATTTCGTAGACATAGACCAGGAAATGACTCATGCAGTAATTTTATTCTTTTTCGGGCTGTATATCATGTGGCACCATCTTGTTAAAACCACATGCCGTCCAAATCCATATCTTGCAATTTTGGTACAAAAACTGGATTATCTTATCACCATTAACTGTTATTGTCTGACCAGCTGCATTTTTTAAGAAGAATGGTCCAATGATGCCTCCAACCCAAAATCCACACCAAACAGTGACACGTTGTGGATGTATTTGTTTCTCAACAATCACTTGTGGATTTTCTGAACCCCAAATGCGACAATTTTGTCGATTAGCGAAGCCATCAAAATGAAAATGAGCCTTATTGCTGAAGATGATTTTGTTCGAAAAATCAGCATCCACTTTTTGTTGTTACATAATCCATTCAACGAACTCTCTTTGCTGTGCGTGGTCAGTAGGCTTCAGTTCTTGAGCCAATTGAACTTAGTAAGCATGAGGATGCAAATCTTTCGTGAGAATATGCTGTAGAGAGCTCTCGAAATGTCCAATTCTTGACTATGGCGCCAAATTGATGTTCCTGGACTCTCAGCAACACTCTCTCGAATTGCTTCAATGTTTTCTGTTGAACGACTTGTCGAAGGCAGCCAGACGGTTGAAGATCACTAATTGATCCAGTCTCTATAAATTTTTTAATTAGTCTCTTTATAGTTGATGAAGTTAAATCACAATCATATTCAATCATATTTTGTACGAAAATTACAAACTTTTGCTGCCAAAATTTTATTATTTACAAAATATTGCTCAACAATAAAAATGCATTGTTTTTTTTGTGTTGCGCTCCATTTTTATTAACCCTGAACGGTCAGCTGTATTTTTTTTTTTTTTTTATTGGCAACACTTTACCCCACAAATGGAGCAAAAATAAAATCTTGCGTGAATTTTGGGACACCCTACAAATTGCACTACTGAACCAGATAATACAATTTAAAAAATATTGTGTGAAAATATCCAAAACATCCAAAGAAGCAAACAATAATTTGAACATGAGATAGTCTGTTTTGATTTTGATGTAAGCTATTATAACTGTTATTACTATAGCTTTAATAAAATTAGAAAATTTAAAATTTTAAAGTTCAAATTTTGTTCTGCAATTTATGTATCTACCAATATTTCAATTATATTATTATATTGATACAATAATAGCCAATAGTCAACTTTAATATTATATTTATATTATAATAATCTATATTGTTCATTATTATTCTTTTTTTTTTCGCATAAAGATCTGTTAGGGAGACTATTTGTTGCATAACTCCCTAATAGTGATGTATGTTTCTGTAAATTCGATTTATCATGCTCGATTGTAGATTCTAACTTTACTTTTATATAAAAATAAGTTGTATTGAACCAATTTTATTATGAGTAATAAAAGAGTTATAAAAACTGTGTTTTTCAAACAATTAATGAGAGGGAATAGAATATAAAAAACTATCTGTCCCAGCCAGGAATCGAATCTGGGACAGATAGTTTTTTATATTCTATTCCCTCTCATTAATTGTTTGAAATTCACGTGGGATAAAATACCACAACCAAATAAAATATTTATACTGTGTTTTTCAGTGTCTATATCTATTTAAAAGTTCTTATAGATTTACTTTAACAAGGACATAATCTAAAATTTCTTCGAGCTATCTGTTAAACTTAAGAGGATACCACGGATCATCTTTATTAAGAAAATAGTTCTAAATTTTGTCTATACATAGATTTAAACTTAAAACACATTTAATCAATAGTTGGGCAGAATTTTATACTGTAGACCTTTTTACTTCTGTTTCTTTTAATAAGTTTCTTTACTTATACAATTAGTATACTTAGGAAATTATTTTATTGATATTTTGTGCTAAAAACCTACACATTACCATTTAGAAGTTTCAATTAGTGAGCATCTAAGCTTTAAAGATAATTTTTTTTTTTTTTAATTAAACATTTAGTAGTTGAGATAAAGAATTTTTGTCTGAATAGATTTTGTGATCACTCCATGCAATAATAGAGGAAATTATCTTAATCAATAGGATTAATTTTTTAATTAGTTGGTTAATAAGAAAGAAATTGTTTTTAAACTTCTGAAGAATATGTTATGTAGTGTATTTTGAATTATTACCATGGGATGCTTCCAGTCCTCCATAAAGTCAGTTATGTCATCCTTCGACCCATTGGAAACAATGAAAGCCTGGTCCCCATAAACAATGTCATAGCTTTTTACAGAAGGGAAGACATACTGTTTGCAGTCCCTATTCCCTCCTCTTCTGCATGGCTCATCAGCTTCCTCCAGAAGAATGCTACCTTCATAGTATGATTGTGGAATTAACACTAAGTAATCCTGAAAGAAACAAATGTTATTTAATTTCAGTTTAACCAGGTAAGTTCATTTATTTGAACCTGACAGCTGCTGAGTAGACCAGATTAGGACTAGGACCTAAATCATTTTGAAACTACAGAAGAATAATTGGTGAAAATTCATAAATGCAAATAATCTAAGTGACCATATTTAAAACAGAATAGAATAGAAAAGGATAATATTATGGTATTATTATCCTCATAAAGGACATAAAAAAAACTGTTTAGTTATGTTGATACAAATATTAATGTTACATATCTACTATAAATAATTTACCAGTTGTATATGTAATTGGATGTCACTTTGATTATGAACAATAAAGGCTAGGATTGAAGGCAGAGAGAAAAATAAATGTGTAAAATAACTCTATGGGCATTGTAATGAATAAATTATTTTTATGTGACTCCTGAATGCAAACTAATACAAACCATACTATTCTGTTTATAATTTGTTAGCCTTTCATTGAACTGTATTTATTATTTAATTACTTAGTCATAACTTATAATTTAATTCCATCTTAGTCAGAGCTTGTCTTAAAACTATAAAAAATAAATATAAATAAAATCAATATAGTAATTATTATTTTTAATAATAGTTAGCTTGATATATTATACTATTGAATACCAAAATATTAAACCAGGTTGCTGAAATATATATTTAGAAAATGATAGTCTATCATAGTTACATTTCTTTCCTAAAAAACCTTTTTCCACAAAATGTAATGGACATTAAAACATTATAAAATTACTTTGGAGGTAAATTTTCTGTAATAAATTTGGAAATTGGCCTAAAATAAAAACTTTTTGGTTACAATCAGTTTTTAATCATTTAACTACCAAGACCCAATTCCTGACAATCCTTTCTTCATTCTAAAATTACATCTTACACCTATTATATTCTATTAATATTTCATAACTCAAATGCCAATAATGATTTATATGATTATAAATGTCACCATATCCAATTTTAACCAAAATTAATTCTTTCAGAGGTAAATAAGAGTGCCCTCCCAACACTCAAAATCACATTCTTGAATATCTTTCATAATAAACATTCTGAAAGAAATGTAGAATAAAAATACTATAAAGTATATTTTACATCTCTGTTCTGTCCTTCAAATTTTTTGTAATGATAATAATAACAAAAATATAAAGATTTCATATCTTTCTCTATAAACCCTGGCCCCCTTCACTGATTTTAGCTAAGCTTTACTAATGATTTCCAGAAAGAAGCTTAATTATCAAATTTGGTGTCATTATTTTAAAAAATGCAGTTATTATAGAGCATCTATCGAAGAAAAAAAAAATATATATAT
>KZ807117.1:449627-464960 GCA_000696205.2 Oncopeltus fasciatus
GGGGACAAAAAAACCGGCGCACCTGGAATTTTACCTGAAAAATGCAGATTAAACAATTATTTTTGTGTGCGGTGTAATAACTGGCACAACAGATCAAATGGGAGTACGATTCCTTATGTTTTACAACAAATGTCTTAATCCTCTCTAGGATTAATGATATAAACTGAAAGATGGACTTTATCTCTCCTTTCTTTCATAAAGGAAAAATTCATAATTTTGAATTCAGTTTGTCTCCAGAAACACATTGATTGGCGTTTCTTCTTTCCTTTCTTTCTTAAAGGAAAAATTCATAATTTTAAAACATTAAAAATGGTTTTGACGACAGAGGTTGTTGCGCGAATTATGGCGTTGATCGAAGACGGCCGAAGCCAACGATACGAGGTCAGAGTTCATGGACTGCCTGAAACAACAGTTCGCTGGGCAGTTCAGAGGTTTCGCGAAACTGGTAGCTATGCCAGGAGGCCGGGATCAGGCCCTCTAAGAGCGACGCTCCCAGCTGATGATCGCTTCATTGCTCTCCAGGCCCTCAGAAATCGCTTTCAATCAAATGTAAGCATGCGAACAGTAAGGAGGAGGCTTGCAGAGCTCGATATCCACTCCAGAGTCCCCGCATCCGGCCCTCTGCTCACCGCAGTGCACCGAACAGCTCGCCTCAACTTTTGTCGAGAACATTCCGCCTGGACAGAAGATGATTGGGCCTCTGTTCTCTTTTCTGACGAGTCCAGGTTTAACCTGTACAGTGCAGATGGCCGAGTTTGAGTGTGGAGAAGATTAGGCGAGCGATATGCACAGTGCAACATTAGGGGAAGAGTGCAGTTTGGAGGGGGCTCGGTGATGGTTTGGGGTGGAATTTGTTTAGAGGCTAAGACAGACCTCTATGTGTTCCGAAGGCCAACGCTTAATGCACATACGTATGTGACTGACATTCTGGAGGAATATGTGGTACCGTTTGCCATGTTTATCGGACCCAAGTTCCTTTTTATGCATGATAATGCACGGCCACACGTCGCACACGTTGTAAGGGACTACCTGGATGAGGTAGGCGTCCGCACTTTGGAGTGGCCAGCTCGCAGCCCTGACCTCATCCCTATCGAACACCTTTGGGACCAGCTTGGAACGTCCATTCGGCGACAACAGAACCCACCAAGTGACCTCCAAGAGCTAAGGACGGCTCTGGTACGTGAATGGGATCAGATACCTCAAAATCGTGTAGCCAACCTGATTCGCAGTATGCCTAGAAGAACCCGGGATGTTATTCAAGCAAGGGGAGGCAACACTCGGTACTAATGACTCACATTTCTTAATACTAGAGTGTTATTTTTCGTTTAGAGTGTGTTTATTTTTTTCTAAAAGTGACCATTTTTCTTTTCTTTTTCAATAAAGATTTTTTTACCCACTCTTGTTGTGTTTTTTACCCTTTATTCTTGGTATACAACAAACAGAATATATCACAATAAATAAAGGTGAGTAAATTGTGACCTTTGACCTGTTATAAAAATGTTTATATGCATTTTTCAGGTAAAATTCCAGGTGTGCCGGTTTTTTTGTCCCCCAGTTTATATATATATACATATATATAGTATGTAATGAAACATTTTTGGGTCATCTAATAGTTTTTCTTGGAGAGAAGTAGTACTGCCATTTATAAATTTGATTGAATGACAAAAGCATTTGATCTGATTAGTAATGCCAGACATTTTGTTATTGTAATCTCGAATTATATTTTTCATAGAAATTTTTCTACTGTGATCGGGTACCTTTACCATTTCAACAGTATGCATGTTTTAAATGCTAAAAAGTCTCCTTTGTCTTCCCATTTGCATACAGTAATAGGACCATTTTGCGAATAAATACACTCCCCTTTTTACAGTTTAAAATTCATATCTATGGGGCTTCCTTTTCCATTATTTCATACGGTTCCACACACCAAATTTTTTTTTTTTTTAATTTAGGAGTTTTATAAAAGTAACAGAATCATAAAAATTATCTATGTAAACGGTGTATCCTTCATTAGATAGTCCTTAAGTAAATGTAAAACATCAGTAGTATGACATACATTATTGCCAGTTTCCTCCAATTTTCTGCTGTAAATCTTTATTTTCATTAAAAGACCATCAGACTCACATAGTTTAGTTTGATACAATATTTGTGTTTGTTATTTTTTATGTATTAGCAGAAAAGCATTCTTCTCCATCATGGCATCATGGGTTCAATACAAATTTTTTTTTTTTTGGTACATATTTTTCACACATAATATTATTGAAATTATTTAAGGGGTATAAAAATTGGTATCACATTGTATAATCTGTCGACAGATGGTATTGACTTATCAAGGAAATGAAAACAATGAAGTAACAACTGGAATTGATTTCAACTTATATGTGGGAGCCAAACGTTTATATTGCATAGCATTTTTGTAATCCAGTAATGTTCAATTGATGGAAAAGTAAAAATCTTATTTGTAGAAGTCCAATAAAAACATGCATCTCTACTCCACTAATGTCTTACAACTTTGATAACCTATTAGATATTTTTATTGCTTTGTGTTTTTCAATTTCTTGCACAGCATATAAATTAGTTTGGTTCCACCAGAAATGCAAGAAACTCATCTGAAATCATAGGTCCAACAGCTATTAACCACTGTTAAATTTGTCGTATCCAAGTTCACATCAATATTTTCTTGGAAAAAATATAATTCAGGATTTTGTTGAATTTTTCTCCACAAATTATCATTTGCAGTTGATTTTGTTGCTTGGGAATCATCGCGATTATCATTAGATTTAAGATCAACTTCTAAATTCTTCACTATCTCAGAAGGCTCATAATCACTATCCATGCCAAAAATCTTGTCAAATTCTGAATCACTTAGATGTGTGTAGCACTCAATTATATTTTGAGTCAGTGGTCTTTTCTTCTCAATGTTGGTTCTTGATAATATACTTATAACACTAATTATAAAACAAAACATTCAAGAAAGTTGAATATGTGATGCACTCAACAATTTCTGAAATATTAATGATGAATTTGAACGCTTATCTATGATTTAGTTTTAGAAAAGCGGCAGATCAAAGCGTGTCTGTAGGGTCTGCATGCAAATTAACTAGTAGTTGGCTTCAGCAAAGAGATTTCAGCTACAGAAGCCAACTACGAAATAATTCATAAGGCTTTCTTTTCTTTTTTTTTCTTTTTTTCTTTTTCAAAAACAACATATTTTTAAACTTTTTTATAATAACTATGCACTAGAGTTAGAGTTTTTAATAGTATAATGAGCTTAAATCATATTTTCATTTTAGGCCAGGTTTTTTAAAATTTCCAAGGTAATCAATGTGTTAAGCATAATCCATATAGCATCTATGTATGGAGCATGTGGTACAATATAATTATTTAAAAAGAAAAATACATGCATGGACGCACATATACACACACACTTTTATTTTTAGAAGAATAATAGATTCAATCTTCAGTCTTTTTTAAATTTAATTAATTGCTAGTATTTATAATTTATTTTTATTTGTTTATTTTAATGAAAATAAATAGAAATTTACTAAGAATTTTATACCCCTTCTTCAAATATTTAAATAATGACTTGTACTATATCTAGTGGGGAACAAATAGCTATACTCACAATAAAAATGCTTCTGTTGGCCAATATCTCAAGGTCCCATCTGCCAAGAGCATTAGCAACAAGAGGAACAGGAATGTTGCCAGTACCAGTAGCAAAGGCGAAATCTGGCTGAATGGCTCGTTTGAAATAGATCTTGAGCTCAATGGGTTCTTCATCCTCATGGCGTGCCAAAATGACCCCTGGCACAGTCTCATCATTACGGTTCACATACCGCATCAGGATGTAGTAAAGATTATCTGAGTTTTCCAATTCCACTTGTATACAAACTTTATTCTGTTAAATAAGTAAGGGTAGTAAATATAATGTCCACATAATGGAAAAATAGTTTGAGAAATAACTGAGATATTTATAATAAAGATAAATAGAAGGTTAATAGCCTAGCTATGATTTAAGGCAGTTGTTTATGAAGATTTGGTAAATACAATTTACAGGGAAAAATACCATTCTGCATTATTGTAACAGGTACACTAGGATCTTGAGAATTTTTTTTTACAAGGAATACTTTCTCTAATGATATCTGAACACTGGTATAAACTGTCACTAACAGTTCATTTTTTTGTACCTGTCAATCATACATTTGGATAAGAAATAATTCTTACAACATTTTTTACTTTTCTTCAACTCCAAACTTGTTTTTGTTACAGTTGCTCATGAGGTTACTGTATTTCTTATTATTTATCATGAAAACTGAGGAGAATGAGAATCTCAAACAACACCTAACCTATGATTGATTAAAAAATCACATCTTTCTTGTGAGCAACCTTTCCAATACTGACAAATTAAGGGCATCCTAATTCAGTAATTTCACTCCTATCTATAAGAGGTTTTTTCTGAAAAAAATGTTAATACTGAAAATATGCTGTTGGCTAGGCATATTTAACAGAAGGTCTTCTATCTGACAGTTAGTTGTCTTCTACACAAACTCTATATACATATATATTTTTGCAAAGCATAAATATATAAAAATCATAAGATTTAACAATATCTTAGTGTTGCCACTAAGATATCAGATCCACTCAAGATATCAGATCCTGTCCCGCCAAGACTCTACGGACAGCCGAAGTTTCACAAAGAAGGCATACCCATGAGGCCTATCGTCTCGACTATCGGCTCACCAACATACAACATAGCAAAGTACATCGCAGAGAAGCTGAAGCCTCACGTCGGTAACACTGAACACCATATTAGAAACTCCAAACACTTTGTCAGCATTCTTCAAGAAATCAGAATTGAAGCACAGGACATACTCGTTAGCTTCGACGTGAAGTCCTTATTCACCAAGGTCCCCGTTGAAGAAACCTTGAACCTGATGAAAAAACTCCTCACAAAAGAAGAATTTAATTTGGCAAAGTTGAGTCTCCAATCGACCTACTTCCTCTACAACGGCGAGTACTACTCGCAACTTGAAGGAGCAGCCATGGGTTCGCCACTAAGTCCACTCGCAGCCAATCTGTACATGGAAGACTTCGAACAGAGGGCTCTCCGCTCTGCACCACAAGCGCCGGTCTGCTGGTATCGGTACGTCGACGACACGTTTGTCATCTGGAGACACGGCCGAGACTCGCTGGAAGGGTTCCTACAACACTTGAACAACGTGCACGAGAACATCCAATTCACCATGGAACTTGAAGAGGAAGGAAGACTACCGTTCTTGGACGTCCTCGTGGAAAAGAAGGATCACCTCCTGAGCCACTCAGTCTACAGGAAACCCACCCATACCGACAGATACCTGCATGCCACTTCACACCACCACCCGGCTCAGAAAGAAGGAGTCATCGGCGCTTTACTCCACAGAGCGGAGATACTTTCAGAACCTGCCCAACTGCCGAAAGAAAGAAGACATTTGAAGACCGCCTTTATGAAAAATGGCTATGACCGCAACACTATCAACAGGGTCCAGAGAAAGAGAAATCGGCAGCGCAACAGGGAAGAGCGGGAAGAAAAAGAAGAATTCCGAGGACAAGTGACCATCCCCTACGTCAAAGGGACAACGGAGAAGATCGCCCGTATACTCAAGAACCACCAGATAAGAACAACGTTCTGCACCGATAGAAAAATAACAGACATCCTTCCGAAACCTAAGGATAAGCTTGGACTTAGGACTCCAGGAATATACAAGATTCCCTGCTCCTGCGGAACTACTTACATCGGTGAGACTGGAAGGACGATCGACACACGCCTAAAAGAACACATTGCAGACATCAAACACGGACGTACAGAAAAGTCAGCTCTAGCAGAACATTTCGCTAACACCAGCCACCACATCAAATTCGAAGATGCTTCAATATTGGCCCGGGAAAACAACTACTATCGACGGACCATCAGAGAAGCCATCGAAATAGCGAAAAATCCTAGGAATATCAACAGGGAGGATGGATACAGGCTCAGCAAGAATTGGAAACCAGCGCTAATCGATAAGAGTGTCCAACCAATCGATAAGAGGGTCCAACCAATCGATAAGAGGGTCCAACCAATCGATAAGAGGATCCAGCCAATCAGCGAGCAGGAAAACAGGATCAACCAATGGGAAGACAGGCTTCGCCCAAGGACCGGACAGCGCCGGGTATAAATACCCCTGGATTTGGAATCAACTAAAGTTAGATTATGGACACCAAATATACTAACATTTTCCTTATATCAATTATTGACTCATATTTATACACTAGTCTCATTGCATATAGATTAACCAGTTAACAGGGGATTTCCCTTTTTAATTACACAACCTACAGCGAGCTTGACTCTTTTACTTGGACATACCCATATTACATTTGACATATTTATACAACCCACTCAGTAAACAGGTTAAAATTTATACAATAAATGCAAGGGAATAGAATTAAAATATCGTATTATCTCAGGCGGGACTGGAACCCATATCTCCTGCTTTCCGGGAAAGTATGCTATCCTTTACACCACCAAGGCTCTGTAAAGGATAGCATGCTTGCTCGGAAAGCAGGAGATCCGGGTTCAAGTCCTGTCTGAGGTAGTAAGATTTTTTTTATTCTATTCCCTTGCATTTATTGTATAAAATTAATGTGGGATTAAATACCACAACTAATACAGTATTTAAGTTAAAAGTTATAGTTTTTCTTATAACAAACATCTATGATACATGTAATTAGATC
This sequence comes from Oncopeltus fasciatus, assembly GCA_000696205.2. NCBI lineage: Eukaryota > Metazoa > Arthropoda > Insecta > Hemiptera > Lygaeidae > Oncopeltus > Oncopeltus fasciatus. The sequence goes on from KZ807117.1 coordinate 456,378, forward strand.
TCTCCTATAATTATCCCACAAGGTGTTTATACAACGAGAATCAGTTTTGGTTAATAAATAAAACGATGTTTGAGAGATAAACTAAGATTTAATACTGGCAAACATAAACTCAGTACACTCTCATCTTATGACTCATCTAACTCAAAAAGTACAATATGGCTGGAAACATTTATGTTGGAACACCTTCTATATTATTCAGTAAATTAGAATTGCAATATCAATAATGAGAAACACTTGATTGGGACAACCATTTACTTTCTCTACTTATCAGGTGGAGTTGTTCTCCCATGTGTGGTACATTTTCCTATATAAAAAGCAGGACAAAAATTGCATTGAAGCAGGTATACACAATTTTTGGATGTGCATGTTGATATAGACACTATTTTGGTGCACATATTTTGGAAAAATGTATACCAGATTCAATGTAATTTTTGTCCTAATTTTGGGGGAATTATCATACCTGGGAAAATGTACTACTCCCCTAAATCTCAGACTTAATAACCACAGAGCATCCTGTTTAAAACCATAGTCTATAGCAAGGCATGCTCAGAGTCATTTAATGTGTTTTAATGATGTTTTTCAAGTTCGTGATTGAACAACTTCCCGATATGGCTTCAGATTTGCAACTGAAAACAAGAGAGTGTGTCTATATCCAAATTATCAACGCCAAGACAAGATCTGTCATCAATTGCAAACAATAGAAAGATTAGGGAAATCCCAATAGTCTTTCCCTTTCTATGAGTCCTTTCTGCAGTACCAGTCTCTCTTCACTCCTCACTGACGAAGGGCGAGAAATCTCTCCAAAAATTTTACTCATTGTAAGTTTATCTTTTTGTGTTCAGTACACTCTTTCTCCCACCTGTTCATGTTNTAATTTATATATATATATATATATATACCTTTCAGGTAAAAGGTCAATTCAATTAGATTTCACTTTGAGTGAAAACTTTACTTTAGCTTACTAATTATTATTAAGCCTTATTCAGGGGGAAAAACATTGAGTTATGTTAAGAAATTGGAATGGATTACGTGTGGCAAAAAACCTCATGTCAAGAGCAAGTCTCGAGAAATTGACTGCAGTCAAACATATGAAGAAGTACAAAATTTAGTATGAAAAGAAAAAGTTTTAATAATGGAAGCAGAATAAAAATTCACATTTTGTCTAAAGGACATTGATAAATATTTGACAATCCAGCTTTTACTTCATTTAAACAAAAAAAAAAAGTGTAAAAATAAAGGATAATTTATTATAGAATAGGTGAATTTATGACCAATTGATCAAAGGTTGAACACATCTTAGTAATATGCCCTAAAGAACAAGTAATATGGGGAAGGTTATCATTCCAAACAACAAGGATTACTCACATGTACATTGGGAATGAGAATATATTGGGAAAGGGAATTGGGATTGGGTCACAAAGGTTAGGTTAGGTTAGGTTAGGGATTTTTCTGGGCAATCAACTACAAGGTTATTATGCCCTTTTTTTTTTTTTTTTTTTTTTTTACATATATATTTATACACACATACATGTGCACACACCCATATATACATTCGAGTGTTCGAGTGAGTACTTGACGTTGTGTATTATTTCAGGTTCTTATTTCACCATCTAATGTAGTTTACATTATATATCTGTATCTAAACACATGTTGGGAGAAAATGGACATGAGCATATTTAGCCCTAGTATGTTTATATATATACATAGACATACACACACATACATACATAATCGAATCAATAATTTAATATATTTCAAGTAAAAAAGAGAAAAGTGTTATATTATTAGTCGTTAAATTAAATTATTATGCAAATATAAAAAATAAAATAGAAATAAGTGATTATAAATATTATATTTTGGAATATAAGTGTGTTTCTTTTAGTAATTCTATTAATTTCCTAATTGAATCTTCTGAGTCTCGGAGGGCTGACTCTCTAGAGCGTGGTATTTTATGTTTAATGAAGTATTGGTCTATCAGGCGGCAATCTTCGATCAAATGCTGGACAGTAATTGGTGTTTGGCAGGTTTCGCAAATTGGTTGGTTTTCTTTTGTAATTAAATGTACGTGGGTTAGTGTGGCCGTGTGGTTAGGTTAGTGTGGCCTATTCTTAAGCGTGTGACGACCACTTCTTCTTTTCTGTTTCCTCTTACAGAGCTTGGCCATTGCTTCGTTGTCTTTTTAACATTTTGAAGAGTAAATAAAAGAGTAAATAGAAGTTTGTTGCTCTATCATCGAAAGAGATCTGTCTGGAAAGAAAAGCATAGGTATTTGTTGACAAGATCTGGAGTATCATTCACATACTCACAAGAAAATAGACCAGATCACCAGAATCAGAAGAAATGGAAGAGACAAAAATTAAGGATAACAAAAAGTTGGCTGCTATGGTCATAGGCCACTTGATAATAGTCAACCAACAGCTGAAAGGTGGTGAAGTTCCAAGAGTAAGTAACAAAATTCTGAAGTATGGGAGAATAAAAGTTCTCCTTAAGTTGATGCTCCTTAGAGAGATTATGCCAGGAAAATCAAAACAAGGAGGTAAACATCTAAAGTGTTAATGTAAAACTTTAATTCTCATATTTAAAAGGGATATGGCAACACAAGATGAAGAAAGAGAAATTGACTTAAACGCATTTTGCTTCATTGATTTTTATTCTCCATTTGCCACACCATTGTTTCATTTTTTCAAGGTGATCCTGAAGGTTTTTGGAAGCAGTTTTAGGATCGGGATAGAAGGATAGGATAGCTTTGTCGTCCACAAATAGAGCTAAGAGGGTACTTGGATGGGTAGGGATGTCAGCAGTGTACAGGATGAATAGGATAGGTCCAAGCACACTACCTTGAGGAACTCCCGCATCCACTTGGTAGAAATCGGAGTAATCTAATCCTTGTTCACGTAGGCTTCCACAGTCATCAGATGTATGTAAAGTTTTTTCCGGGTTGGACCGTGTAAAGTTTTTGATGGTTGCCGAGCTTTCGCACATTCTGTTCAGGGCTGAATAGAGAATGAGAGCTGTCTTCAAATCCAGGGGTATTTATACCCGGCGCTGTCCAGTCCTTGGGCGAAGCCTGACTTCCCATTGGTTGATCCTGTTTTCCTGCTCACTGATTGGCTGGATCCTCTTATCGATTGGCTGGACCCTCTTATCGATTAGCGCTGGTTTCCAATTCTTGCTGAGCCTGTATCCATCCTCCTTGTTGATATTCCTCGGATTTTTCGCTATTTCGATGGCTTCTCTGATGGTCCGTCGATAGTAGTAGTTTTCCCGGGCCAGTATTGAAGCGTCTTCGAATTTGATGTGGTGGCTGGTGTTGGCGAAATGTTCTGCTAGAGCTGACTTTTCTGTACGTCCGTATTTGATGTCTGCAATGTGTTCTTTTAGGCCTGTGTCGATCGTCCTTCCAGTCTCACCGATGCAAGTAGTTCTGCAGGAGCAGGGAATCTTGTATATTCCTGGAGTCCGAAGTCCAAGATTATCCTTAGGTTTCGGAAGGATGTCGGTTATTTTTCTGTCGGTGCTGAACGTTGTTCAGTGATTATTAATCAACTCAAGCAACGACGAACAGATGAAGAGGAAGCCACTCAAGATATCAGATCCCGTCCCGCCAAGACTCTACGGACAGCGGAAGATACACTATGAAGGTATACCTATGAGGCCCATCGTCTCGACTATCAGCTCACCAACATACAACGTAGCAAAGTACCTCGCAGAGAAGCTGAAGCCTCACGTCATTAATACTGAACACCATATTAGGAACTCCAAACACTTCGTCAGCATTCTTCAAGAAATCAGAATTGAAGCACAGGACATCCTCGTTAGCTTCGACGTGAAGTCCCTATTCACCAAGGTCCCCGTTGAAGAAACTCTAAACCTGATGAAGAACCTCCTCACAAAAGAAGAATTTAGTCTGGCCAAGTTGAGTCTCCAATCGACCTACTTCCTCTACAACGACGAGTACTACTCGCAACTTGAAGGAGCAGCCATGGGATCGCCACTAAGTCCACTCACAGCCAATCTGTACATGGAAGACTTCGAACGGAGGGCTCTCCACTCTGCACCACAAGCGCCGGTCTGCTGGTATCGGTACGTCGACGACACGTTTGTCATCTGGAGACACGGCCGAGACTTGCTGGAAGGGTTCCTACAACACTTGAACAACAAGAACATCCAATTCACCATGGAACTCGAAGAGGAAGGAAGACTACCATTCCTGGACGTCCTCGTGGAAAAGAAGGATCCCCTCCTGAGCCACTCAGTCTACAGGAATCCCACCCATACCGACAGATACCTGCATGCCACTTCACACCACCACCCGGCTCAGAAAGAAGGAGTCATCAGCACTTTACTCCACAGAGCTGAGATACTCTCAGAACCTGCCCAACTGCTGAAAGAAAGAATACATTTGAAGACCGCCTTCATGAAGAATGGCTATGACCGCAACACTATCAACAAGGTCCATAGGAAGAGAAATCGGCAGCGCAACAGGGAAGAGGTGGAAGCAAAAGAAGAATTCCGAGGACAATTGACCATCCCCTACATCAAAGGGACAACGAAGAAGATCGCCTGAATACTCAAGAACCACCAGATAAGAACAACGTTCAGCACCGACAGAAAAATAACCGACATCCTTCCGAAACCTAAGGGTAAGCTTGGACTTGGGACTCTAGGAATATACAAGATTCCCTGCTCCTGCGGAACTACTTACATCGGTGAGACTGGAAGGACGATCGACACATGCCTAAAAGAACACATTGCAGACATCAAACACGGACGTACAGAAAAGTCAGCTCAGAACATTTCGCCAACACCAGCCACCACATCAAATTCGAAGATGCTTCAATATTGGCCCGGGAAAACAACTACTATCGACGGACCATCAGAGAAGCCATCGAAATAGCGAAACATCCGAGGAATATCAACAGGGAGGATGGATACAGGCTCAGCAAGAATTGGAAACCAGCGCTAATCGATAAGAGGGTCCAGCCAATCGATAAGAGGGTCCAGCCAATCGATAAGAGGATCCAGCCAATCAGTGAGAAGGAAAACAGGATCAACCAATGTGAAGGCAGGCTTCGCCCAAGGACCGGACAGCGCCGGGTATAAATACCCCTGGATTTAAAGACAGCTCTCATTCTCTATTCAGCCCTGAAGAAGCCATCACAGGATGTGAGAAAGCTCGGCAACCATCAAAAACTTTACACGGTCCAACCCGGAAAAAACTTTACATAAATCTAATCCTTGCCGAACCCTAAAGAAACGGTTGGATAAGTAAGACTTCAGGATAAGGTAAGTGTTATAAGGAAGTACGGATTTCAGTTTAAGCAAGAGACCACTGTGCCAGACTCTATCAAATGCTTGGGAAACATCCAAAAAAGCTCCTGGGCAGTACTCTTTGCGCTCAAGGGAAGAGGAGATGTAGTCTACGAGGCAAAACACTTGCTGGACAGTAGAATGCTTACGTTGGAAACCAAACTGTTGATTTGGGAGGATATTGTGGGGTTCAATGGAAAGCATCATTCGTTTTAACAGAATTTTTTCGAATACCTTAGAAAGTGAAGGAAGGAGACTTATAGGACGGTAGGATGAAGGATTATGTGGTGGTTTTCCAGGAAGGAATATAATTGCCTTCTTGGGAAGATTACGGAGAATTTGACCCTCAATTAAGTCATATCCGAGTGATGTGCGCTTAGGCAGTCGTGAGATTATATACTTAACCTCGGAAGGTGTTACTGCTTTGAGTGGTAAAGACATAGGAAATGACATGTACAGAGACTCTTCAGTCTCCATGGTAATGGACAAGTCAAAGGGGTCTAAATGAGGAGTAAATGTTTGCTTGAGGCGTAAAGGGGTAGAAGCTTCATGGCTCTTAAGGATTATGCGAGTAGCAATCCAGAGTGATTTGTCTCCTGCTGAGAGGGAAGACAGATAGGCATTAAAAGCTTCATTTCGTAAAGCACCTAATTTTTGTTTTACGAGCCTCGAAAGACGATTCAAGTCTTTGCGATCTGTGGGGTGTCTATATTTTTGGAACAACGTCCTTGAGCGGCTATTCGCTATTATGAGCTTTTTAGGCGAATCTGGGAGTGGCTTTTGGGACTCAGATGAGTATTTGGTAAATTTTGGTTTGAGATTAGCCATACATATGCATTTCTGAAGGTTTATGGTAATGGAGTGTACAGCATCATCTAAATCGTCAGAGGTTTTTAGAGATATTCCGAGGTCCAAGAGACTCTTCCATGAGAGTTCTAAACAAGGTCCAGTCGACTGGACCATTAATGAGGTAGGGGGGCAATTGTTTATGAATAGGGGTCAAGGATAACGTAAGGAGAACTGGGCTGTGGTCAGAAGAGAGTTCGTGTAAGGTAGAAGCAGAATAATTAAGAGGAGTAAGGTTTTTGCAGATGAAGAAGTCAGGATATCAGGAAGGCGGTTTACGTCAGAGGGCAAATAAGTGGGAGATGAAGGACTAATTGTGGAGAGGTTTTGGGATGATACTGCATTATATAGAGATCGACCACGAGAGTTGGTCGTTCTTGATCCCCATTGCAAGTGTTTCGCATTATAGTCTCCACCGGCAAGGAAGCAAGAACCGAGGTCTTTGAGGAAAGTGGAAAACTCAGGTGTAGTGATTGGCTTATTTGGAGGACAATACACTGCTGAAAGTGTGATAGGATAAGAGGTTGTAGACATCGACACTGTTTTTGATTGAAGGGACTCTGTGGAAGTGGAGGGTAAAATATGATGGGTATAGGATTTCTTGATTAGAAGTGCTTGATTATATGGTGCCCTATATCCACCATGAGCTCGCCCGTCAGGATGGTCTGTCCTATAAGTGTGGTAGCCAGTAATTTTTAGATTATTTCATCTAGTTAGTCGTGTTTCTGTCAGTAATACTACATCTACGTTTTTGTTGTCGAGTACTAGTTTCAGTTCGTCAGTATGCATCAGGATGCCGTTAGCATTCCATAGAAGGTTAGAAAAGGAATTCTTGGATGGGGGAATCATGGTGTAGGAGTTGGTAGGGTCATTTCGGTGACCAGGTTGGTCAGGAGGGATATGAGAGGTGTGATGGAGTTAAGTTGTGAGAAGAAGAAGTAAAATAAGATGTGGATATCATTAGATGAGGGCAGAGTCTGGATGTTAGTGATAGCGGGTCGCTCCCTCCTGGGTGGGGGATGTGTTTGTGGTTGTGGCTCGTCTTGTCTGGTATGATCCTGAGTCATTCAAGCGTAGGACTGGTTCGACAACTCTTGAGGGCGGAGGTACCACTTTCTGAACCTGAGCTGCAGTAGTTAGTAATCAGTAAAATTTTAATCAATCCATATTAATGGCCCCCGGAAATAAAATCTCTGATAAAAATGAGAGAAATTAGATCACAGCCTTCAGCCCTATATCAACATTGAAGTCTCATGTTCTGAAACAATTAACTTATAATGACTAAGCATTATGCTCAGATATAAAGAAGAGGTGATATCGTATAGAGGACCCCCAAACAATGAAATCTTAAGTACATCTAAATTTAGCTCAGTGTATATACTTATGACTTCTTCACAATGCATCTTTATAAATTGCATTTTGAAATACACCATAAAGAATTGTTATGGAGAATTTTTGAAAAAAACAGCCAAGTGGTCAGGCAAGTTGGTAGCCCATACCAAAGCTTGAGCTTAAAACAACTTCTAAAACATCAATTAGAATAATGGGTCTAAAGAGAATCAGTACTTAAAATACAATTGTCAAGCTTGCACAACAAAATATATAATAGAAAAAAAAAATAATAATAAATTTATATTTCTTATACCTGAGCATTTGTCAAAATGGCATAACCTCTCCAAGAGTAGCCAGGAAAGACATCTTCCTCATAACCAAAACTAAGAGGGCGATTGTCAGGAGTGGTACCATCCTCCATCTCATACTTGAATTGGTGAAGTGTTGGATAGTAGTGGAGAGGTTCAGGGCTGTTACAGGTCCTACCTCTGATTCTTGGGCGACAAACACAAAAACCTGTTTCCTTGTTGCAGTTATTGTCAAGAGCTCCTCCAATATCACAACTGCAATCTGTTAAATAAGTCTTTCATTATTTTTCAATGAAAATTTTATAAAGAATCAGATTCTTCAACAACCAATATATGATATCACAACAATTCAATTTATTTTTCAATCATATGTTTTTATTGGATACTAAGGACTTAAATTAATTTATTTTATTAGGATTTATGATGATTTTTCAAACATTCTTACTCTTAAAAATAGATATACATTTATAAATCAATTATTTCTATTTTACAAGAACTAACTATATGTTTTCAAATACTAAGAAAGATATTGAAAATCAAAGTAAAGCATAACAATTAATGAGAGGGAACAGAATAAAAAAAATCTATCTGTCCTCGCAAGGAATCGAACCTGGATCTCCTGCTATCCGGGCCGGTATGCTAAATCGTTACACCACAAGGACTAGCTAGTTATCTCACTCAATTCCCTTTACACTAGCGAGAGCCTAACTTACGAGAAAGACGAGAACTTCGTCTTAAACTCGAAGTAGCTGACATTGTCATACATTTTGTCAACTCTCGTCATTTA